>JAIUZE010019956.1:0-40312 GCA_022085475.1 Heliosperma pusillum
CTCCACCACCCCACATTCACACCCTGTCACCACCAGACCCCACGGTCGCAACACATAACCGCCAACCTCCACCATCGACGTCAGGGAGTCGGAATTGACTCACTCACAGTAGGGTCGTACTTGACATACTTACAGTAATGTTATTATCGACTCACTCACCATAAATCGCGCACCACTACCACTACCACTACCACCTTCTCAAACAGCAATAAACTTATGACTATCACCACTCCTAAGTCGTCGTCGACAACCAATCGAAATCAGTTTTCCTGGTTTATTTATGATGTATCTCAACCCAATTCTGATGTACCTCATAATTAGTTTTGTGTATCTATGTTCTATAAATTAAAATAGTGGTTAGGTACATCAAAGATTAGTCTAGATGCATAAAAAGTAATTGTAGAATAGTTGTTGTCGACCACCCAATCGGAGCCAACAAAGGTAGTCGTTGTCACACTGATCAACGAAGGAGGAGGCGGGAGCAACCGTTTTCCACTCCAACCTCCACACACACACAACTCTCACGCCCCGCGCGTCGCCTTACTCGTCTCTCTCCCTTGGCCGGAATAATCTCACTTCGTCCTTCGCGTATCTGCCGCATTTGTCGTGTTCGAGCGCTGAAACGACGCTAACTCAGGCGAGTTCGCCGCGTTGGCTCAGTTGAATGACGCTTTCTTCAATGATGTTGCTGTGTTTTTGGCCTTCGATCGTCAACATCCTTCTCTTTTGTGGTTTATTCTTCATTTCAGTTCTTTTGATTACAGCTGCATTTAGTTATTTTTGTCAATTTGCATAAATTTGCTAAGATGTGATCAATTATACAGGATATTAATATTATTTAATTATGTTAGATTGAAATTGGGGGAGGTCTTAGTTTGATGACGATAATCACATGGGAAGTTGTAAAAAGGTGTAAGGTTTGTTTTATATATTATCACAGTTACACGTAATTTGTTTATATTGGTAGTTCGTTTCCACTTTTTGCACCGAGTGGTCGTTTCCACCAGATCCTAAATCTATATATATATATATATATATATATATATATATATATATATATATATATATATATAGGTTCTTATGAGTCCACCAATTTTTGTGAGTCCATGAGTCCTCAGTGTATATATATATAGGTTCTTATGAATCCACCATTTTTTGTGAGTCCATGAGTCCTCATCTTAGCCATTGGATGAGGGAGATGGATGGATGGGATTTTAGAGACAAAAGCACACTTAACACTAATCAATTACCTATGCATTAATTAATTAACTTTCTCTCTCTAGCCTTTAGTTAATCACTTTTGAGCACTTTTAATTATCTGAGATTTATGAGTGTAACTTCAGCCCCTATTTGTGTAACTTCAAACAAAAATGTGATTTCGATTATATAAATTTGAATTTATGAAACTTCAAGACAAGTTTATGTGATTTTAGACTTTTTATAAGTGAAACTTCAGTCATTACGAGTGTAACTTCAACCATTATTTATGTAACTTCAAACAAAAATGTGATTTCGACTATATAAATTTGAATTTATGAAACTTCAACACAAGATTTATGTGATTTTAGACTTTTTATGAGTGAAACTTCAGTCATTACGAGTGTAACTTCAACCTATATTTATGTAACTTCAAACTAAAATGTGATTTCGACTACATAAATTTGAATTTATGAAATTTCAAGACAAGTTTATGTGATTTTAGCATTTTTATGAGTGTAACTTCAGTCATTACGAGTGTAACTTCAACCTATATTTATGTAACTTCAAACTAAAATGGGATTTCGACTACATAAATTTGAATTTTTGAAAATTTAAGACAAGTTTATGTGATTTTAGCCTTTTTATAAGTGTAACTTCAGTCATTACGAGTGTAACTTCAACCCTTATTTGTGTAACTTCAAACTAAAATGTGAGTTCGACTATAAAAATATTTATTTATGTAACTTTAAGATAGGTTTATATGATTTTAGACTTTTTATGAGCGTATTTTCAGTCCTTACGAGCGTAACTTCAACCCTTATTTGAGTAACTTCAACTCAAAATGTTATATCGACTATATAAATTTGAATTTTGGTAACTTTAAGCCAAGTTTATATGATTTTAACATTTCTATAAGCGTAACTTCAGTCTTTACGAGTGTTACTTCAACCCTTATATGTGAAACTTTAATTTTAAGACATATATGTATAACTTTAAGACATATTAAGGTAACTTTAGTCATTTTTTAGGTAACTTATGTATACTACATGTGAAAATGTGATTGAATATTTTAATTTGAATTCATGTAACTTTAAGAATAACTTTCGTCCCGTGTCATTTTAAGCCTAGAAAGAGTAACTTTAGTCCTTAAAAGTGTCATTTCAAGCATAAAAAGAGTAACTTTAGTCCTTAAAAGTGTCATTTCAAGCATAGAAAGAGTAACTCTAGTCAAAAAAATATGTAACTTCAGTTACTAAAAGTGTAACTTCAGTCATTATATGTGAAACTTCAGTAAAACAACAACACTAAGCACAAAAAAAATATGTATAACTTCAGCACAAAAATGTGTAACTTCAATCATTAATTATGTAACTTCAGTCATTATATAAAAACGAGATCTAAAAAATAAAACATAGATTCAAAAGAAAAAAGAAAAATTAACATCAACACACAAAAAATCAAGATCTAATTTTTAAAAAAGTGTGTTACTTTAATCAGATCTGAAAAAAAGAGACGATATAAATAATGTGTGTTACTTTAATAATATCAACAAGTGTAAACTTTAAGGTTATTTTGTGTTACTTTAATATATAATATGTGTTACTTTAATAGACGATATAGGTAACTTTAATAAATCAAGCGTGCAACTTTAATAGAAATTTGTGTTACTTTAATATACAATATGTGTGACTTTAATACACAATATGTGATACTTTATTAGATGAACTTTGACACATTTTTTCAGATCTGAAAAAAAAAAAAAATAATAAAATAAACAAAACATATATTTTTAAAAATAAAACAAAAATAACAATATTTTAAATCAACAAGACAAGAAGTAAATCCGATTCGGCTTGAAATGATTAAGGATGCTTGAGAGGTTTTGAGACAGTTTAAAATACTCCGAGTTTGATTATGAAACGTAAACTAATGAAAATATATTTTAAAACCTCATAATTATCGTTAATCAAACCGTCCAATAAAACTTGACAGAGTATACCGCACTCGGTTGAGTGCACACTCACTCGGCCAAGTGCCAACTAGGCAGAAGGCTGCCTAACTGACACACTAACCTTACTCAGCCGAATACACCCTACTCGGCCGAGTTCACCACCCACTCGGCCGAGTGACCCTTACTCGACCGAGTATACATTACTCAGAATTACGGAGTATTACATTCTTCAAGAATGAACTTTGTACTCGAAGTTCACAACTCATACCCCTACCAACAAACAACACAAGACAACCACTAAACCAATACTATGAGCTCTACCCAAAGCTATAAACATATACCACACATATCAACAACGAAACTGATAGGCTATGTCGTACACCTAATCAAAGATAATTTCCCTTGACACAAATTAATGTAGTATGAGGGGTCGAACACAAAGAGACAGGAATTCCGCTATGAAATGCTATGAATATACTACTATCAAGGTTGGTTTAATGATTGTTTTGGTTTAATTTTGCTAAAAATGTTGTAAAATATATAATTAAAAGAGTCTAGGGAAGTTGGGTCACCATGCAATTACTTTACATTCATGTTAAACTAGGAATAAATAACAATGGTAATTGTTTAGGCTAAAAACATCCACCTCTCGATATTAGTGTCAACCTTAGGTCGGGTCCTAGAGAACTTTCGTTATGACTAGGTCGTCCTACTACACATGCTTAGTCTAATCCGATTCTGTGCCTCTCGACTTTTAGAACGAATTGATAAACTTAATCCATGAATATGATCACTAAACAAAGATTAATCATGATGATACAAACATGTGAAAGAAACAATTTAGATAATTATATCAACTTATTTTAACATTTTACATATTAGTCATGCATGGCTCCCCTAATCCTTAGACAAAGGGATTACTTACTCATATTTAATATAAAACTAACAATGGTGAATACAACTAAGAGAAATTTGTGTGCTTAAGCTAAATTGCTAGTATGTGAGTAAGAGTGTTAAGATGTGTGTAAGATGATGTAAAAAGATGTAAGATGATCCCCTAAATATGGATGAAGGCTCATATTTATAATAAAATAGGAGCATAACGTAAATGAGCTAGGGGCAGCAAACCCCGATCGGGGAAAGGTAACCCCGATTGGGGTCGTGGTAATCCGATAGATTTGCTTAAAGTCTTGATTAAATGCTTGAGGAATCCTATGATGCGTCTTTAATCCCCTTAATTCTCTGGTTAATTGCACAATTTGGCATCCCATGAGCATCCAAAGAGCATCCCTATGTTGAGTTGTGTGGACTTCTTAAGTTGGGCTTTATTTTGGTTTCTCATTTGTACATCAACCCATTTCACAAATCTTCATGCTTGGGCTTCTCATTTTCCATAATATCCTTCCACGGTCCATCTTGCTTCCATTAGCTTAGTGAACTTTGGTGCTTGCTAATGTGCTAGGAAAAAGCCTTTAAATGCTTAGATTCCTACAAAATGTAGCAAATACGAGCAATACACCTTGAACACATAATTAACTCACAAATATACTAGATATAGTATAATAATCAGGTAAAATTGAGCTAAATTAGGGAGTAAAATCATATAAAAACTAGACATATCAGAAACTAACACAACTTACTACTACTACCAACTACCAACCAAAAGACACTAAGACTAACAAAACACAACTCAACTATCTCCTCCTTGTAAGTTTCATAAACCCATTAATAGACATTTCTAATAACATATTATAATTAGTATACTCATTAAACTATTGGATATTATGCATGCATAACAAAAGGATAAATAAGATAGGAAAAATTGTTCCTTAAATTGGTTTTACGATTTTGGGCACAAGATTTGGACTCCTTCCAAATCTTGTTCTTGAGCTTATTATGTGAGGGATGAACTCCTAGTCTCAATATATAAACACTCCTCTTAGTAGCTCCAAAGACAACCCTTAAATCACTACTAAAATACTACATTAGTATAATAAGTATTAGCCCTTAAAATAAAATTAATACTACTAATACTACTCTTAGTAATCTTGTATTAATACATGAACTAGAGTTTGTTTGAAACGTCTCAAGCTTTTCTAGTGTGAGAAGTTTGAATTATGGAGAGATAAGCAAGCACCTTTTATGAGATGAAGTGGTGTGTATAAGAAGGAAAAGTTTCCTCTTATTTTTGCATGTTCCAACCGGCCACACTTTACATGGGGAAGGGTGGGTGCTTTTCTTTTGTTCTTAACAAAGCATTAGACTAGGTTATAGGCTTTAGATTTGTCACTATATTATCTAATCTTAATTAGAACAATAATAAGTACCTAAACACCTATCCTACCCACCAAAATCGGTCACCCCAATATAACATGGGTGTCCATTTTATTTTTGCATTTTGTCATTTGTACATATGTGATATGTGACATGTAACATGTAATTTAGATTATAAATGTGCATTTAACTAATTTAAATGTAATTTTATAACAAATAAGTTAGACTTAACATTTTAAGTCATATTTTATAATCACATGTAAATAAAATGGGTCATCTCATATTTGGTTAATATAATCTACAACTAATTTTAATTATAATCAACCAATTGTGCTTATCTCAAATGTTTCATAAACATAATGCATTCTTAGTAATATAACAATTAAATTACTAAAATGAATCTTATTTAATCATATTACAATAACATATAATTCTCACTAATAATTTAAACTTGTTCAAATTTAAGGGATTAATTAATCTGTATCACTATACAATTAATTAACTTACATGATTTGGGGGTTGTCCTTTAGGTCTGACCTCAAGGGATCAACTGATCACCACCGTCATTCGACAGTAACGTCAAACTCTAGTGAGCCAATCGTTACCGATTAATGTTGACCAGTTGACCATAATATTTGTCATCCCTTTGTAATCTTATTATTGAGATTTAATTATGTGATCGCACTATTCTTGAGGACATATACTCCAACACTCCCCCAACCCCCCTAAAGAACATGGTTACTTCCCCGTAGCTGAACTAACCTCTTCAAACAGATTCGGGTATCTCTCTCTCTCATGGCAGCCTTAGGTTCTGAAGTTGCTTCCTCCACGTTATGGTTAGACCATAACACCTTTAGTAGAGTTGTCTCCTCATTTCTGGTCTTGCGCACCTTTCGATCCAAAATCTCCTTTGGCACTTCAACATAAGTAAGTGCTCATCTAGCTCAATGGTCTCGGCCTCTAGAACATGAGACGGGTAACTCACATACTTTCGTAGTTGCGACATATTAAACACATTATGGACTCGATCAAGAGCAGCACCTCTCCGATCTGATCCAAAATCTCATAAGGACCTATAAACTTCTGGCTTTGCTTGCCCCTCTTCCCGAATCTCATCACCCCACGCATAGGTGACACCTTCAAAAGGACTTTGTCACCCACTGATGAGTCCATTTTATATATAGTTTAACTCCCTAGTTTAGCTCAGTTTATTTGATTATTATACTTTGTTTAGTATATTTGTGAGCTAATTACGTGTTCTAGGTGTATTGCTTGTGTTTGTTACATTTTGTAGGAATCTAAGCATTTAGAGGCTTTTTCCTAGCACATTAGCAAGCATCAAAGTTCACTCAGCTAAAATGAAACAAAGATGGACAATGGAAGGATAGTATGGAGAATGACAAGCCCAAGCATGAAGACTTGTAAAATGGTTTGGTGTACAAATGAGAAACCAAAATGAAGCCCAACTAAAGGAGTCCACAACTCAACATAGGGTTGCTTCCATTGTTTTATGAAGTATTTGATTTTGGGAAGTATACATGTGTCTTGTAATGTTAAAAGAGTCAATATGCTGCTTTTGGCTCTAGTTCTTGTTTTTTGGGAAGGGTTAAGTTTTGGAATGAGCATTCTTACACATTTGGTTGTCACTAGCTTGACATTAACTCCACATGACCAAATTGATTTGTCCACCTTCTTACCCATTTCCCTTAGCCTTCTTCTTTGTATTATTGGCTTCTTTTCTTATACATTATGATCATGACTAGCATTGTCTTATTGATTTGTAATATTTACCATACTAGATTGCGGGCACATTCTCTTGAGTCGTAGATAGGAGAGTGTCTCATTCACATATTTTTGCCATGTTCATTTCATGAGTGTGAGTGTTATCCCGTGAGAAGTCCAATGTCATTTAAAAATCATGCAAGAGTCGAAATGTCCATGTGAAGTCCTTAATACCACGTCGTCGTGTAAATCTCGTCCATGTATTGCATTGTCCATATGCCTAAGTTATTTCGGGATTTGATTCATTGTACTTTAAAGCTACTAGTCGGGAATTGCATTTGGATAGGGATGATTATTGCTTGCACCCTTGTCCTAGTCATACATTATATTGTGTTCTTGCTTGAGGACAAGCAAGGGTTTAGCTTGGGGGAGTTTGATGAGTCCATTTTATATATAGTTTAATTCCCTAGTTTAGCTCGGTTTATTTGATTATTATTCTTTGTTTAGTATATTTGTGATCTAATTACGTGTTCTAGGTGTATTGCTTGTGTTTGTTATATTTTGTAGGAATCTAAGCATTTAGAGACTTTTTCCTAGCACATTAGCAAGCATCAAAGTTCACTAAGCTAAAATGAAAGCAAGATGGAAAATGGAAGGATAGTATGGATGACAAGCCCAAGCATGAAAACTTGTAAAATGGTTTGGTGTACAAATGAGAAACCAAAATGAAGCCCAACTAAAGGAGTCCACAACTCAACATAGGGATGCTCTTTGGATGCTCATGGGATGCCAAACAATGTAATTAACCGGAGAATTAAGGAGCTTAAAGGCATAGATAGGATTCCTTAGGCATTAAATGGTGCATTTAAGCAAATGCACCCTGATTAAGGAGGCCCCGATCGGGGTTTGGCTTCTGTGATCACAACCGTTTCAAGTCCCTCTCCCTATATAAAGGAGAGGGACTTCGACACTTAGACGCATTCTTTTCACATCTTTCTCATCATCTTGTACACATTTTCTACACGCTAAAAACACTCTTTTACATAATGCCATTTGTCATTAGATTAGGTTTAGAATAGTTTAGTTGTCATTAGTTGTTATTTCAATTTATATTACAAGTTCATTTGCAAGTAATTAGTTCCATTGTGTTCTTCATTCCAAGTTTCATTTCCTTTGTTGAGGTATATCTATTCCTCGTATTGTTTTGTTATTTCCTTTGTCATTTCCATTATTAGTTAGTTATCATGTTTACTTTATTATTTGTTATTAGATTAGTTATCATTATGCACGACTAGTTAGTTTGTCTAGGGAACTAGGGAAGCCATGCATAATTAGTATTTGCAATTGTTGAAATGAGATGTTATGATATAAAGTAGTTGTTTCTATCACATGCTTGCATTGTATTGTTAGTCTTTGATTATTGATAACAATCCTTGATTAAATTCGTTAATTCTTTCTAGAAGTCGAGAGGCACGGAATTGAATTAGACTAAGCATGTGTTAGTAGATCGACCTAGCCACAGAAAGAGTTCGTTAGGACCCGATTTGTGGTTGACACTAATATCGAGAGGTGGGTGTCTTTAGCCTAAACAATTATCGTTATTATCAATTTCCTAGTTTGACTTGAGCATTTACATAATTTGCATGTGTGACCCGAACTCCCTAGCCTCTTCCTTTATTACTATTGATGTTTCATAAACCAACCAAACCAATTGATAACCGACTTTGATAGAATTCACTCCATAACAACTTGCTAGCAACTCTCGTCTCCTTGTGTTCGACCCCTATTACTACCTTCATTTGTGTCTAGGGTATTTATCTTTGCATAGGTGTGTGATAGCCTATCAAATTTTGGCGCCGTTGCTGGGGAGCACGGTTTTGTTTGCTATTAGTTGTTGAATTTTATCTTGTTTTCTTTTGTCTCGAGGAACACTTGTTCCTTGAGACCATTCTCACGGTTTGCTTGTAGTTTTAGTTCCTTTTTAAGGTATTGAAACTATCTAATTTTGGCCTTACATAATGAATAACTATGGATTCCTATACCCACACGAGAATGAGCCTTTTCATGACTATCTTAACCGGTTTTATAGCTATGGTGCTCATCTCATGTCCCTCGGACAAGTCATTTATTGGGATTACATGGGTCCAGTTCTACTTGATAACATGGATTTTGAGACACGAGAATTGGCTCTTTACATGAGTTGTTGTAGTGTCTACTACAAAAGAGGGGAGGAGCTTTGGAATTTCTTGAATTTCATGGCTTACCAATGTCAAGAGGTAGCTTGCGAACAACCTTCCTCGCCAGGTTTCGAAGAGGAATGCTATGCGATTCTTTGCTTATAATCAACAAATGCTTGAAGAAATGGCGCGATCGATCACTACTTGTGCTTTTCCACACTCCCAATGTATGTTTTTTCTCCCTAATGATTTTGAATTATTGGATGACGATGATGATGGTCCTACTTTCTCTTTTGAAAGTCCCTCTAGTATCATTCCAATTGACCATTTAGGGACTCATGTTGATGACATTGACCTTGTAGTAGATGACACACTTACCATGGATGATGTTGGGCCTGTTTGTGATAAAAGGGATGAGGTTTTGCCTGAGTTATTTGAAACATTTGCAAATCCTTGTACATGGGATATAGTTGATCCATTTAAGGTTGATGGAAGACTTAGTGCTACTTATTTAGAGGTTAAGTGGGATGAACCTCCAATTTTTGATAAGTTCACCACCTTGAGTTTTCATACCATCAATTTGAGACCATTTATAATGATAATTTGTTCACTAACGGTTTATTTTATGGTCTTAAGCATGATGCTCCATCTCTTGCTGACGAGTGGAGTAGTACGGTGGTTCTCTTTAAAATCTCTAATGCGCATTTTGATAAGATTTATCCTTCCTTACCTTTGATCTTTCATGCTTATATCTTATCAATTGCTTACATTTGCTTTTGTATTGCTCATGCACAGGAATATGATCAACTTCTAAGGGCGTTGACATGCTTTTTAGAGGACGGAGGATACTCATTAGAATAAATTAGTTTTTGTCAATTTACAGTTTTTGGACAATTGCAATTTCAATTTGGTTGTAATAGTTAGACATTTAGACATTTAGTTTGCTTTAGTTTGTAGTTGCTTGTCTTTTGCAGGTACTTTGCTACTTGGATTGGGCTACCTCGTTTTCAAGCTAACTTTGGGGAGGCTTCTACACTTTAGTATGCTTTCTTTCCTTCCTTTATTTTTTCATGTGTCATCCCATCTCCCCTTGTTGGTTTTTGTTTGTCCATCTTTTTGTCACACATTAAGGACAATGTGTGTTCTAGCTTGGGGAAGGAATTTAGTGAGTCTAGTTATGAGAAATCTAATCTAAAAACTTGAAAATTGAAAGTAAAAGTTTGATGTTTTGTCCACCCATTTGTCTTTTGCATAATGTCATTCCTCCTTGCATTTCATATATTGTAGTTCTTTTAAGTTAATGAGTCATGCTTTATTGTCGGGATTTTGCATTCATGGGGATGTCTTGACATAGTGGGTGAGGGATGGATTTTTGGACAAAATAGACTTGATCTTGACATTGGTAAGCTACATATATGGTAAGTTAAAGCCTCCAATGGCCGGTGCATATATACCCGGTCTCATCTGGGCGTGTGTAGTTTCTCCTCTTGGTGTGTGTTACATCTAGACGCACAAGTATGGTCTTTGTTCCATTTTGTATGAGTTATGCTATCATGATTTCATTAGAAGCCATTCACTTGCTTGCTTACATATATTACCCAAAAATTACCCATTTCCTAGCTACATATAACATTGCCTACCTTTGTTGAGCTAGTGACTTGCTACTTGTGTTGGGGTGCGTTTATTTTTGGGATTTGCTAGAATTTGTCACTATTGTAAGCTTGTCGTTGCGGGATTGCTGATTCTCGTATCTTGGTGGATGTTGGTGTTAAAGAAAGAAAGATTTGGAAAAAAAATGAAAGATGCAAAATAATGAAGGAAAGAAAAGAAAGAATCATGAGGAAAAAAAAGGAGATAAATGATGATAAATAAGAGAAGAAAAATGTGTTGCTTCCATTATTTTATGAAGTATTTGATTTTGGGAAGTATACATGTGTCTTGTAATGTTAAAAGAGCCAATATGCTGCTTTTGGCTCTAATTCTTGTTGTTTGGGAATGGTTAAGGTTTGGAATAAGCATTCTTACACATTTGGTTGGTCACTAGCTTGACATTAGCTCCACTTGACCAAATTCATTTGTCCACCTTCTTACCCATTTCCCTCAGCCTTCTTCTTTGTATTATTGGCTTCTTTTCTTATGCATTATGATCATGACTAGCATTGTCTTATTGATTTGGAATGTTTACCATACTAGATTGCGGGCGCATTCTCTTGAGTCGTAGATAGGAGAGTGTCACATTCACATATATTTGCCATGTTCATTTCATGAGTGTGAGTGTTATCCTGTGAGAAGTCCAATGTCATTTAAAGATCATGCAAGAGTCGAAATGTCCATGTGAAGTCCTTAATACCACGACGTCGTGTAAATCTCATCCATGTATTGCATTGTCCATATGCCTAAGTTGTTTCGGGATTTGATTCATTGTACTTTAAAGCTACTAGTCGGGAATTGCATTTGGATAGGGATGATTATTGCTTGCACCCTTGTCCTTGTCATACATTATATTGTGTTCTTGCTTGAGGACAAGCAAGGGTTTAGCTTGGGGGAGTTTGATGAGTCCATTTTATATATAGTTTAACTCCCTAGTTTAGCTCGGTTTATTTGATTATTATACTTTGTTTAGTATATTTGTGAGCTAATTACGTGTTCTAGGTGTATTGCTTGTGTTTGTTATATTTTGTAGGAATCTAAGCATTTAGAGGCTTTTTCCTAGCACATTAGCAAAGCATCAAAGTTCACTAAGCTAAAATGAAAGCAAGATGGACAATGGAAGGATAGTATGGATGACAAGCCCAAGCATGAAAACTTTGTAAAATGGTTTGGTGTACAAATGAGAAACCAAAATGAAGCCCAACTAAAGGAGTCCACAACTCAACATAGGGATGCTCTTTGGATGCTCATGGGATGCCAAACAATGTAATTAACCGGAGAATTAAGGAGCTTAAAGGCATAGCTTAGGATTTCTTAGGCATTAAATGGTGCATTTAAGCAAATGCACCCGGATTAAGGAGGCCCCAATCGGGGTTCCCATGGGGTTTGGCCGTTTCAAGTCCCTCTCCCTATATAAAGGAGAGGGACTTCGACACTTAGACGCATTCTTTTCACATCTTTCTCATCATCTTGTACACATTTTCTACACTCTAAAAACACTCTTTTACATAATGTCATTGGTCATTAGATTAGGTTTAGAATAGTTTAGTTGTCATTAGTTGTTATTTCAATTTATATTACAAGTTCATTTGCAAGTAATTAGTTCCATTGTGTTCTTCATTCCAAGTTTCATTTCCTTTGTTGAGTTATATCTATTCCTTGTATTGTTTTTTTATTTCCTTTGTCATTTCCATTATTAGTTAGTTATCATGTTTACTTTATTATTTGTTATTAGATTAGTTATCATTATGCAAGACTAGTTAGTTTGTCTAGGTAAGTAGGGAAGCCATGCATAATTAGTATTTGCAATTGTTGAAATGAGATGTTATGATATCAAATAGTTGTTTCTATCACATGCTTGCATTGTATTGTTAGTCTTTGATTATTGATCACAATCCTTGATTAAATTCGTTAATTCTTTCTATAAGTCGAGAGGCACGGAATTGAATTAGACTAAGCATGTGTTAGTAGATCGACCTAGCCAAAGCGAGAGTTTGTTAGGACCCGATTTATGGTTGACACAAATATCGAGAGGTGTGTGTCTTTAGCCTAAAAAATTATCGTTATCATCAATTTCCTAGTTTGACTTGAGCATTTACATAATTTGCATGTGTGATCCGACCTCCCCAGACTCTTCCTTTATTATTATTGTTGTTGTTTCATAAACCCAACCAAACCAATCAATAACCGACGCTGATAGAATTCACCCCATAACAACTTGTATAGCAACTCCCGTCTCCTTGTGTTCGACCCCTATTACTACATTCATTTGTGTCTAGGGTATTTATCTTTGATTAGGTGTGCGATAGCCTATCAAATTTTGGCGCTGTTACCGGGGAGCACTGTTTTGTTTGCTATTAGTTGTTGAATTTGATCTTGTTTTCTTTTGTCTCGAGGAACTCTTGTTCCTTGAGACCATTCCTTGTAGTTTTAGTTCCTTTTTCAGGTATTGAAACTATCTAATTTTGGCCTTACATAATGAATAACTATGGATTCCTATACCCACACGAGAATGAGCCTTTTCATGACTATCTTAACCGGTTTTATAGCTATGGTGATCATCTCATGTCCCTCGGACAAGTCATTGATTGGGATTACATGGGTCAAGTTCTACTTGATAACATGGATTTTGAGACACGAGAATTGGCTCTTTACATGAGTTGTGGTAGTGTCTACTACAAAAGAGGGGAGGAGCTTTGGAATTTCTTGAATTTCATGGCTTACCAATGTCAAGAGGTAGCTTGCGAACAACCTTCCTCGCCGGGTTTCGAAGAGGAATGCTATGCGATTCTTGCTTATAATCAACAAATGCTTGAAGAAATGGCGCGATCGATCACTACTTGTGCTTTTCCACCCTCCCAATGTAGTTTTTTCTCCCTAATGATTTTGAATTATTGGATGACGATGATGATGGTCCTACTTTCTCTTTTGAAAGTCCCTCTAGTATCATTCCAATTGACCATTTAGGGACTCATGTTGATGACATTGACCTTGTAGTAGATGACACACTTACCATGGATGATGTTGGGCATGTTTGTGATAAAAGGGATGAGGTTTTGCCTGAGTTATTTGAAACATTTGCAAATCCTGGTACATGGGATATAGTTGATCCATTTAAGGTTGATGGAAGACTTAGTGCTACTAATTTAGAGGTTAAGTGGGATGAACCTCCAATTTTTGATAAGTTCATCACCTTGAGTTTTCATACCACCAATTTGAGACCATTTATAATGATAATTTGTTCACTAACGGTTTATTTTATGGTCTTAAGCATGATGCTCCATCTCTTGCTGACGAGTGGAGTAGTACGGTTGTTCTCTTTAAAATCTCTAATGCGCATTTTGATAGGATTTATCTTTCCTTACCTTTGATCTTTCATGCTTATATCTTATCAATTGCTTACATTTGCTTTTGTATTGCTCATGCACAGGAATATGATCAACTTCTAAGGGCGTTGACATGCTTTTTAGAGGACGGAGGATACTCATTAGAATAAATTAGTTTTTGTCAATTTACAGTTTTTGGACAATTGCAATTTCAATTTGGTTGTAATAGTTAGACATTTAGTAATTTAGTTTGCTTTAATTTGTAGTTGCTTGTCTTTTGCAGGTACTTTGCTACTTGGATTGGGCTACCTCGTTTTCAAGCTAACTTGGGGGAGGCTTCTACACTTTAGTATGCTTTCTTTCCTTCCTTTATTTTTTCATGTGTCATCCCATCTCCCCTTGTTGATTTTTGTTTGTCCATCTTTGTATCACACATTGAGGACAATGTGTGTTCTAGCTTGGGAAGGAATTTAGTGAGTCTAGTTATGAGAAATCTAATCTAAAAACTTGAAAATTGAAAGTAAAAGTTTGATGTTTTGTCCACCCATTTGTCTTTTGCATAATGTCATTCCTCCTTGCATTTCCTATATTGTAGTTCTTTTAAGCTAATGAGTCATGCTTTATTGTCGGGATTTTGCATTCATGGGGATGTCTTGACATAGTGGGTGAGGGATGGATTTTTGGACAAAATAGACTTGATCTATACATTGGTAAGCTACATATATGGTAAGTTAAAGCCTCCAATGACCGGTGCATATATACCCGGTCTCATCTAGGCGTGTGTAGTTTCTCCTCTTGGTGTGCGTTACATCTAGACGCACAAGTATGGTCTTTGTTCCATTTTGTATGAGTTATGCTATCATGATTGCATTAGAAGCCATTCACTTGCTTGCTTACATATATTACCCAAAAATTACCCATTTCCTAGCTACATATAACATTGCCTACCTTTGTTGAGCTAGTGACTTGCTACTTGTGTTGGGGTGCGTTTATTTTTGGGATTTGCTAGAATTTGTCACTATTGTAAGCTTGTCGTTGCGGGATTGCTGATTCTCGTATCTTGGTGGATGTTGGTGTTAAAGAAAGAAAGATTTGGAAAAAAAATGAAAGATGCAAAATAATGAAGGAAAAAAAAGAAAGAATCATGAAGAAAAAAAGGAGAAAAATGATGAAAAAATAAGAGAAGAAAAATGTGTTGCTTCCATTGTTTTATGAAGTATTTGATTTTGGGAAGTATACATGTGTCTTGTAATGTTAAAAGAGCCAATATGCTGCTTTTGGCTCTAATTCTTGTTGTTTGGGAATGGTTAAGGTTTCGAATAAGCATTCTTACACATTTGGTTGTCACTAGCTTGACATTAGCTCCACTTGACCAAATTCATTTGTCCACCTTCTTACCCATTTCCCTCAGCCTTCTTCTTTGTATTATTGGCTTCTTTTCTTATGCATTATGATCATGACTAGCATTGTCTTATTGATTTGGAATGTTTACCATACTAGATTGCGGGCGCATTCTCTTGAGTCGTAGATAGGAGAGTGTCACATTCACATATATTTGCCATGTTCATTTCATGAGTGTGAGTGTTATCCCGTGAGAAGTCAAATGTCATTTAAAGATCATGCAAGAGTCGAAATGTCCATGTGAAGTCCTTAATACCACGACGTCGTGTAAATCTCATCCATATATTGCATTGTCCATATGCCTAAGTTGTTTCGGGATTTGATTCATTGTACTTTAAAGCTACTAGTCGGGAATTGCATTTGGATAGGGATGATTATTGCTTGCACCCTTGTCCTTGTCATACATTATATTGTGTTCTTGCTTGAGGACAAGCAAGGGTTTAGCTTGGGGGAGTTTGATGAGTCCATTTTATATATAGTTTAACTCCCTAGTTTAGCTCGGTTTATTTGATTATTATACTTTGTTTAGTATATTTGTGAGCTAATTACGTGTTCTAGGTGTATTGCTTGTGTTTGTTATATTTTGTAGGAATCTAAGCATTTAGAGACTTTTTCCTAGCACATTAGCAAGCATCAAAGTTCACTAAGCTAAAATGAAAGCAAGATGGACAATGGAAGGATAGTATGGATGACAAGCCCAAGCATGAAAACTTGTAAAATGGTTTGGTGTACAAATGAGAAACCAAAATGAAGCCCAACTAAAGGAGTCCACAACTCAACATAGGGATGCTCTTTGGATGCTCATGGGATGCCAAACAATGTAATTAACCGTAGAATTAAGGAGCTTAAAGGCATAGCTTAGGATTCCTTAGGCATTAAATGGTGCATTTAAGCAAATGCACCCGGATTAAGGAGGCCCCGATCGGGGTTCCCAGGCCCCGATCGGGGTTTGGCTTCTGTTATCACAACCGTTTCAAGTCCCTCTCCCTATATAAAGGAGAGGGACTTCGACACTTAGACTCATTCTTTTCACATCTTTCTTATCATCTTGTACACATTTTCTACACTCTAAAAACACTCTTTTACATAATGTCATTGGTCATTAGATTAGATTTAGAATAGTTTAGTTGTCATTAGTTGTTATTTCAATTTATATTACAAGTTCATTTGCAAGTAATTAGTTCCATTGTGTTCTTCATTCCAAGTTTCATTTCCTTTGTTGAGGTATATCTATTCCTTGTATTGTTTTGTTATTTCCTTTGTCATTTCCATTATTAGTTAGTTATCATGTTTACTTTATTATTTGTTATTAGATTAGTTATCATTATGCAAGACTAGTTAGTTTTTCTAGGGAACTAGGAAAGCCATGCATAATTAGTATTTGCAATTGTTGAAATGAGATGTTATGATATCAAATAGTTTTTTCTATCACATGCTTGCATTGTATTGTTAGTCTTTGATTATTGATCACAATCCTTGATTAAACTCGTTAATTATTTCTAGAAGTCGAGAGGCACGGAATTGAATTAGACTAAGCATGTGTTAGTAGATCGACCTAGCCATAGAAAGAGTTCGTTAGGACCCGATTTGTGGTTGACACTACTATCGAGAGGTGGGTGTCTTTAGCCTAAACAATTATCGTTATTATCAATTTCCTAGTTTGACTTGAGCATTTACATAATTTGCATGTGTGACCCGAACTCGCTAGACTCTTCCTTTATTACTATTGTTGTTTCATAAACCAACAAAACCAATAGATAACCGACTTTGATAGAATTCACTCCATAACAACTTGCTAGCAACTCCTGTCTCCCTGTGTTCGACCCCTATTACTACATTCGTTTGTGTCTAGGGTATTTATCTTTTCATAGGTGTGCGATAGCCTATCACCCACCTGGAACTCAATATCCCAACGACGTAGTTCCGCATAGCTCTTTTGACGATCATGCGTTGCTTTCATCTTCTGTCGAATCAGTTTCACTTGTTCAATCATGTCCTGAACCATCTGTGGTCCAAGAATCACATCCTCATAACTATCGTCCCAGCACACTGCACTTCTGCATCTTCTCCCGTACAAAGCCTCAAATGGTGTCATTCTGATACTAGCATGGTAACTGTTGTTGTAAGAAAACTGGATCAGATCCAGCTTATCCTCCCAGCTCCCACCAAATGATAGTATGCAAGCCCTCAACATATCTTCCAAGGTCTTGATCGTTCTCTCTATCTGACTATCCGTCGCAGTGAAGAGCAACCTGTATTAATGCTGCTATCAAAAGAAGTTCAGGTAGAGGAGTCTAAGGTAATCCCTGCAGAATTTAAGCCCCTCATTGATCAGTTCAAGGAAGTGTTCCCAGAGGAACTTCCTGATGGCTTACCCCCTTTGAGAGAAATTGAACACCAGATAGACCTTGTGCCAGGGTCTGTACTACCTAATAGACCAGCATATAGGTGTGATCCCAAGGCTACACAAGAGCTACAGAAACAGGTTGGAGAGTTGATGAGCAAAGGTTTTGTAAGGGAATCCTTAAGTCCATGTGATGTACCTACATTACTGGTTCCTAAGAAGGATGGGACTTGGAGGATGTGCATAGATAGCAGGGCTATCAATAACATCACCGTCAAGTACATGTTTCCTATACCTAGGCTTGATGACATGTTGGATGAGCTGAGTGGCTCAAGGTTCTTTTCTAAGATTGATTTGAGGCAAGGTTACCATCAATTGAGGATCAGGGAAGGAGATGAGTGGAAGACAGCCTTCAAAACAAAGCATGGCCTTTATGAGTGGCTTGTCATGCCCTTTGGCCTGTCAAATGCCCCAAGTACCTTCATGAGATTAATGACAGAAGTGCTTAGGCCTTGCCTAGGGAGATTTGTGGTGGTATACTTTGATGATATCCTCATCTACAGCAAGAGCAAGGATGATCATTTGAGGCATCTTGAGGTTGTGTTTGAAATACTTAAGGAGAGTAAGATCTTTGGGAAGCTTGAGAAATGCACCTTTATGACTGAGGAAGTCAAGTTTCTAGGATATGTGATGTCTCGTAGAGGCATTTCAGTTGATCAAGACAAGATCATTGCAGTTCAGTCTTGGCATATCCCTAAGAATATTACAGAAGTGAGAGGGTTTCATTGCCTAGCCTCTTTCTATAGGAGGTTCATTAAAAACTTTAGCACTATTGCAGCACCCCTCACTGAATGTATGAAGAGAGGAGAGTTCACTTGGACTGAGAATGCCTTGCAGGCTTTCAAACACATGAAGAAGCTCTTGTGCAGTGCACCTATCCTCAGGTTGCCAAACTTTGATTGCCTATTTGAGGTTGAATGTGATGCAAGTGGAGTGGGAATTGGAGCTGTCCTCATCCAAGAGAAGAAACTTGTAGCCTACTTTAGTGAAAAGCTAAGTGGTGCCAAGCTAACTATTCTACATATGATAAAGAGTTCTATGCTCTTGTCAAGAGCTCTAAGGCATTGGAGTCATTACCTGAAGCCCAAGCCTTTTGTCCTACACTCTGATCATGAGGCATTGAAATACATAGGAGGTCAACATAAGCTCAGTCACAGGCATGCTAAATGGGTGGAGTTCCTCCAGTCATTCACCTTTTCTAGCAAGTACAAAGAAGGAAAACAAAATGTGGTAGCTGATGCTTTGTCTAGAAGATACACTCTGCTATCAACCATGGAGCAAAGGGTTCTTGGATTTGAGTTCATGAAGGATATGTATCAGGAAGATCCAGACTTTGCAGAAGATTGGTTAGCACAGAAAGAGGGAACAAGAACCATTGATTCACCCTACACTCTGCAAAATGGATTCTTGTTCAAGGGAAACAAGCTTTGTGTTCCCAGAGGATCTTATAGGAGTCTGTTGATCAAGGAGGTGCATGGAAGTGGCCTTGGAGGACACTTTGGGGTTAAGAAGACTGTGGACATACTGCAGGATCAGTTCTACTGGCCTAAGATGATGGGAGAAGTCCAAATAGTACTCAGAAGGTGTGGAGTTTGTCAAAAGGCCAAGAGTTCTTTTCAAGCAGGACATTACACTCCCCTACTAGTCCTATGTAGGCCTTAGGAAGATGTAAGTATGGATTTCATAGTAGCATTACCTAGGACAGCAAGAGGGAAAGACTCTATTATGGTGGTTGTGGATAGGTTCAGCAAGTTGGCACATTTCATTGCCTGTAAAAAGACTGAAGATGCTGTGAGTGTGGCAGAGTTATACCTTGATGAGGTGGTGAGGTTACATGGAGTTCCAAGGACTATTGTATCTGACAGAGACACAAAGTTTATGAGCCATTTCTGGAGGACATTGTGGAAGCTGCTTAATACAAGATTATTGTTCAGCAACTCCCATCATCCTCAAACAGATGGGCAAACTGAGGTGACCAACAAGACCTTGGGAAGGATCTTGAGGTGTATAGTCAGCAAATCTCTCAAGGATTGGGATTTAAAGCTGGCTCAAGCAGAGTTCTCTTTCAATAGAGCTCCATCAGCAGCCACAGGCCACTCCCCCTTTGAAGTGGTCTATGGTACTAACCCCTTAATGCCTTTAAATTTTTCTAATGTGTGCAGGTCAGAGATCCACTATGATGCCAAGAAGAGGGTGGAACAAATGCTAAAACTCCATGAATCAGTCAGAAAACAAATTGAGAAAACTAATGATCTATACAAGAAGAATGCCAAGGTTCCTAAGGCCAAGAAAGACTTTGCACCAGGAGACTTAGTATGGATCAACCTAAGGAAAGAAAGGTTCCCTTCCAAGAGAAAGAATAAGCTAGAGCCAAGAGCAGATGGTCCTTTTCAAGTCATAGAGAAGATAGGTCCTAATGCATACAGAATTGATCTACCAGGAGAGTATGCAGTTCATGGAACATTCAATGTTGGGGATCTTAGTGTTGGAGCCAGTGTCCTCCACAGTTAGTGCAATAACATAAATAAATCTCTATAGGTTCACAGGGTATACTTTGTATTGTAATCAGTTGATTAACGTTTATCAATAACGGTTGGCTTGCTAGATAAGTTTGACGTTATTGTCATACAGATGGCGGTGATCAACTGGTCCCTAAAAGTCACACCTAACGGATGTGATTGAGAGATGTGATTATTTGAGAAAATAATCATATTGATGCCTTATTAAATGACTAAAAGGTTAGTCGGTGTTTTTGACTAAAAGGTTAGTCAATATGATGATGATATAATTATTTAATAACGATTAAATAATGTTAGCTAAGACGAATTAACTGTAATTCGTAATTAAATATAAAATGTTATATTTAGTTATAGTATATAATGTGAGCTTAAACGAATTAAAATGTTAATTCGTAATTAAACATAAACCGTTATATTTAATTAGCAGGATTATAAATATACCGATATTTATAATTGAAGTATATATTATACGTTTGTCATAATAATTGTTATGTTAATATATCCACTACAAAATGTTGTAATGGACCTTATTAATGTATGACAACATATTAGACAAATATAATATGTATAACATTATATTAAATGGAAGCTAATATAACCGAAAAAGAGTCCAAATACACTCCTGGAATTTCGGTCAACATGGTAACAAAACAAGAGAAAAATAATCCTTTATTTTCTCCTATTGGTGTCGTGTGAGAGTGAGTATATGGGAGGAGTTTTACTCATTCTGACTCTCTAATTCATTGATCATTAATTCACATCACACAAAAAGATACAGACTCTTTTTCTCTCTAATTTTCTAGCAAATACAAGGGCATATCTTGATCAATCTTGGGTGAGACGATTAGGAGGATATCTATTTTGATATCTTTTCTTAGGCCGAATTTTGCTAGGACCAAAGGTTAAATTCGTTTTCTCTATATTTTATATCGTTTTCATATTAATGACTTGCAATTCATATTCTATAATTTTGTTATAATCCTAAATTTTAAGGGGATGTAAACAGTTATTTCCCTCACTTAGTCCCTTCTATGAAGACTCTGAGGGAGAGGAAGACACAGGCTTGAGGTCAAGCCCTTTTCAACCTGGGGAGGCTGCAGCAGGAGCTCACCCAAGGGGCCTTGATGATCAAGCCACAAACAAGACAAGCCTGACCCCAAGATCCCCTCAGATGGAAGCTCGAATCACAAGGTCCAAACAACAAGCCATGACAAGCCAAGATCAAGCCAGGCCCAGCCACACCAGTGAGGAAGACAATCCAGGGCTCAGCAAGCCATGCCAAGCCCCAACACAATCCACATTACCCACACAAGACAGAAACAAAGCCATTCAGGACCAGGCAGACCAATCAGCAAACCCTGCACCTAGGAGGTACACCAGGGCATCCCAACCACCCCCACCATGGCCTACCATCAAGCCAACCCACTAAACTACAAGTTTGTCCAGGATAACCCCTTTTGAAGTCTAGCAAAAATTCAAGTAACAAGCACCCCAAGCTAGAGTCAGTGAACATTAAAGCAGAGAAGGTACAACAAGTCAGAGTGTGGCTTCCTTTTGTTTAAGTCAACTTGTCCTTGTCCAAGGCAGGTTTTATCTAAGTCCTAATAAGAGTATAGAGCCCCAAGGAGCAGCAACACATCCAGGCAAAGCAGCAAGACAACAAGAACAACAGATTTCCATTTCAGGAAAACTCCAAAAACTGCTTTATTGCTTTTTGTTCAGTCTGTTTTGTGTCTTTGTGTCTGTACTAGCTAGCTCTTGAACTCGTCCTCTTGTGAGGCCCTTAATTAGTAACTGTTGTAGTAGTTCAAGTCCAAAGCTGACCCTTAGATGAACTTTACATCCAAGGGATCACCTTGTATCAGCCTCCCTATATAAGGAGGGTAGTATGTATTGTTTTAAGTAGACTTTGATGAATGAATTGACTTTGAGAAATCCCTCAAATCTTTCAAACTTGTGCTAAGAGTTGTATTTTGAGTCAAGCCTGATACATCTTCAAGGTGTCTGATCAGTGTCTAGCTTTGTGAGTCAAGTTAAATCTGTGCCTTGCTGTGATTAGCTTGCTTGCTGTTTGAGTCTAGTCTAGGGTGTTTGTGCTTTGCTGTAACACTTTAAACCTGTCTCAGAACTAGTCTTTGAGTCCTTTCTCTTGTGCCTTGCTGTAGGGGAGTTTCTCTAAGTCATATCCTTGAGTTTTAAGTTGAAAACAATTCACCCTCTCTAAAACAACATCCATTTCTGTTTGAAATTGTCTCAGTTTGAGTAAGCCTAATCAAGCATTCATTAAACTTGTAAACCTTAGTAGTTTACACTCCACTTCCTTTATTACTATTGTTGTTTCATAAACCAACCAACCCAATTGATAACCGACTTTGATAGAATTCACTCCATAACAACTTGCTAGCAACTCCCGTCTCCTTGTGTTCGACCCCTATTACTACCTTCATTTGTGTCTAGGGTATTTATCTTTGCATAGGTGTGTGATAGCCTATCAAATTTTGGCGCCGTGCCGGGGAGCACGATTTTGTTTGCTATTAGTTGTTGAATTTTATCTTGTTTTCTTTTGTCTCGAGGAACACTTGTTCCTTGAGACCATTCTCGCGGTTTCCTTGTAGTTTTAGTTCCTTTTTCAGGTATTGAAACTATCTAATTTTGGCCTTACATAATGAATAACTATGGATTCCTATACCCACACGAGAATGAGCCTTTTCATGACTATCTTAACCGGTTTTATAGCTATGGTGATCATCTCATGTCCCTCGGACAAGTCATTGATTGGGATTACATGGGTCCAGTTCTACTTGATAACATGGATTTTGAGACACGAGAATTGGCTATTTACATGAGTTGTGGTAGTGTCTACTACAAAAGAGGGGAGGAGCTTTGGAATTTCTTGAATTTCATGGCTTACCAATGTCAAGAGGTAGCTTGCGAACAACCTTCCTCGCCGGGTTTCGAAGAGGAATGCTGTGCGATTCTTGCTTATAATCAACAAATGCTTGAAGAAATGGCGCGGTCGATCACTACTTGTGCTTTTCCACCCTCCCAATGTAAGGTTTTTCTCCCTAATGATTTTGAATTATTGGATGACGATGATGATGGTCCTACTTTCTCTTTTGAAAGTCCCTCTAGTATCATTTCAATTGACCATTTAGGGACTCATGTTGATGACATTGACCTTGTAGTAGATGACACACTTACCATGGATGATGTTGGGCCTGTTTGTGATAAAAGGGATGAGGTTTTGCCTGAGTTATTTGAAACATTTGCAAATCCTTGTACATGGGATATAGTTGATCCATTTAAGGTTGATGGAAGACTTAGTGCTACTAATTTAGAGGTTAAGTGGGATGAACCTCCAATTTTTGATAAGTTCACCACCTTGAGTTTTCATACCACCAATTTGAGACCATTTATAATGATAATTTGTTCACTAACGGTTTATTTTATGGTCTTAAGCATGATGCTCCATCTCTTGCTGACGAGTGGAGTAGTACGGTGGTTCTCTTTAAAATCTCTAATGCGCATTTTGATAAGATTTATCCTTCCTTACCTTTGATCTTTCATGCTTATATCTTATCAATTGCTTACATTTGCTTTTGTATTGCTCAATATGATCAACTTCTAAGGGTGTTGACATGCTTTTTAGAGGACGGAGGATACTCATTAGAATAAATTAGTTTTTGTCAATTTACAGTTTTTGGACAATTGCAATTTCCATTTGTTTGTAATAGTTAGACATTTAGACATTTAGTTTGCTTTAGTTTGTAGTAGCTTGTCTTTTGCAGGTACTTTGCTACTTGGATTGGGCTACCTCATTTTCAAGCTAACTTGGGGGAGGCTTCTACACTTTAGTATGCTTTCTTTCCTTCCTTTATTTTTTCATGTGTCATCCCATCTCCCCTTGTTGGTTTTTGTTTGTCCATCTTTGTGTCACACATTGAGGACAATGTGTGTTCTAGCTTCGGGGAGGAATTTAGTGAGTCTAGTTATGAGAAATCTAATCTAAAAATTTGAAAATTGATAGTAAAAGTTTGATGTTGTGTCCACCCATTTGTCTTTTGCATAATGTCATTCCTCCTTGCATATCCTATATTGTAGTTCTTTTAAGCTAATGAGTCATGCTTTATTGTCGGGATTTTGCATTCATGGGGATGTCTTGACATAGTGGGTGAGGGATGGATTTTTGGACAAAATAGACTCTATCTTGACATTGGTAAGCTACATATATGGTAAGTTAAAGCCTCCAATGGTCGCTGCATATATACCCGGTCTCATCTAGGCGTGTGTAGTTTCTCCTCTTGGTGTGCGTTACATCTAGACGCACAAGTATGGTCTTTGTTGCATTTTGTATGAGTTATGCTATCATGATTGCATTAGAAGCCATTCACTTGCTTGCTTACATATATTACCGAAAAATTACCCATTTCCTAGCTACATATAACATTGCCTACCTTTGTTGAGCTAGTGACTTGTTACTTGTGTTGGGGTGCGTTTATTTTTGGGATTTGCTAGAATTTGTCACAATTGTAAGCTTGTCGTTGCGGGATTGCTGATTTTCGTATCTTGGTGGATGTTGGTGTTAAAGAAAGAAAGATTTGGAAAAAAATGAAAGATTCAAAATAATGAAGGAAAGAAAAGAAAGAATCATGAGGGAAAAAATAGAGAAAAATGATGAAAAAATAAGAGAAGAAAAATGTGTTGCTTCCATTGTTTTATGAAGTATTTGATTTTGGGAAGTATACATGTGTCTTGTAATGTTAAAAGAGCCAATATGCTGCTTTTGGCTCTAATTCTTGTTGTTTGGGAATGGTTAAGGTTTGGAATAAGCATTCTTACACATTTGGTTGTCACTAGCTTGACATTAGCTCCACTTGAACAAATTCATTTGTCCACCTTCTTACCCATTTCCCTCAGCCTTCTTCTTTGTATTATTGGCTTCTTTTCTTATGCATTATGATCATGACTAGCATTGTCTTATTGATTTGGAATGTTTACCATACTAGATTGCGGGCGCATTCTCTTGAGTCGTAGATAGGAGAGTGTCACATTCACATATATTTGCCATGTTCATTTCATGAGTGTGAGTGTTATCTCGTGAGAAGTCCAATGTCATTTAAAGATCATGCAAGAGTCGAAATGTCCATGTGAAGTCCTTAATACCACGACGTCGTGTAAATCTCATCCATGTATTGCATTGTCCATATGCCTTAGTTGTTTCGGGATTTGATTCATTGTACTTTAAAGCTACTAGTCGGGAATTGCATTTGGATAGGGATGATTATTGCTTGCACCCTTGTCCTTGTCATACATTATATTGTGTTCTTGCTTGAGGACAAGTAAGGGTTTAGCTTGGGGGATTTTGATGAGTCCATTTTATATATAGTTTAACTCCTTAGTTTAGCTCGGTTTATTTGATTATTATACTTTGTTTAGTATATTTGTGAGCTAATTACGTGTTCTAGGTGTATTGCTTGTGTTTGTTATATTTTGTAGGAATCTAAGCATTTAGAGGCTTTTTCCTAGCACATTAGAAAGCATCAAAGTTCACTAAGCTAAAATGAAAGCAAGATGGACAATGGAAGGATAGTATGGCTGACAAGCCCAAGCATGAAAACTTTTAAAATGGTTTGGTGTACAAATGAGAAACCAAAATGAAGCCCAACTAAAGGAGTCCACAACTCAACATAGGGATGCTCTTTGGATGCTCATGGGATGCCAAACAATGTAATTAACCGGAGAATTAAGGAGCTTAAAGGCATAGCTTAGGATTTCTTAGGCATTAAATGGTGCATTTAAGCAAATGCACCCGGATTAAGGAGGCCCCAATCGGGGTTCCCAGACCCCGATTGGGGTTTGGCTTCTGTGATCACA
Organism: Heliosperma pusillum; assembly: GCA_022085475.1. Lineage (NCBI taxonomy): Eukaryota > Viridiplantae > Streptophyta > Magnoliopsida > Caryophyllales > Caryophyllaceae > Heliosperma > Heliosperma pusillum. Next base: position 26,499 of record JAIUZE010019956.1, read on the forward strand.
ATCGTTTCGAGTCCCTCTCCCTATATAAAGGAGAGGGACTTCGACACTTAGACGCATTCTTTTCACATCTTTCTCATCATCTTGTACACATTTTCTACACTCTAAAAACACTCTTTTACATAATGTCATTGGTCATTAGATTAGGTTTAGAATAGTTTAGTTGTCATTAGTTGTTATTTCAATTTATATTACAAGTTCATTTGCAAGTAATTAGTTCCATTGTGTTCTTCATTCCAAGTTTCATTTCCTTTGTTGAGGTATATCTATTCCTTGTATTGTTTTGTTATTTCCTTTGTTATTTCCATTATTAGTTAGTTATCATGTTTACTTTATTATTTGTTATTAGATTAGTTATCATTATGCAAGACTAGTTAGTTTGTCTAGGGAACTAGGGAAGCCATGCATAATTAGTATTTGCAATTGTTGAAATGAGATGTTATGATATCAAATAGTTGTTTCTATCACATGCTTGCATTGTATTGTTAGTCTTTGATTATTGATCACAATCCTTGATTAAATTCGTTAATTATTTCTAGAAGTCGAGAGGCACGGAATTTAATTAGACTAAGCATGTGTTAGTAGATCGACCTAGCCATAGAAAGAGTTCGTTAGGACCCGATTTGTGGTTGACACTAATATCGAGAGGTGGGTGTCTTTAGCCTAAACAATTATCGTTATTATCAATTTCCTAGTTTGACTTGAGCATTTACATAATTTGCATGTGTGACCCGAACTCGCTAGACTCTTCCTTTATTACTATTGTTGTTTCATAAACCAACCAAACCAAATGATAACCGACTTTGATATAATTCACTTCATAACAACTTGCTAGCAACTCCCGTCTCCCTGTGTTCGACCCCTATTACTACATTCATTTGTGTCTAGGGTATTTATCTTTTCATAGGTGTGCGATAGCCTATCACCCACCTGGAACTCAATATCCCAACGACGTAGTTCCGCATAGCTCTTTTGACGATCATGCGTTGCTTTCATCTTCTGTCGAATCAGTTTCACTTGTTCAATCATGTCCTGAACCATCTGTGGTCCAAGAATCACATCCTCATAACTATCGTCCCAGCACACTGCACTCCTGTATCTCCTCCCGTACAAAGCCTCAAATGGTGTCATTCCGATTCTAGCATGGTAACTGTTGTTGTAAGAAAACTGGATCATATCCAGCTTATCCTCCCAGCTTCCACCAAATGATAGTACGCAAGCCCTCAACATATCTTCCAAGGTCTTGATCGTTCTCTCTATCTGACCATCCGTCGCAGGATGAAAGGTTGTACTCATCTTCAATGTTGTTCCCATAAGCTCTTACAATTCCTTCCAAAAGCGATAAATAAATCTTGCATCACGATCAGACTCGATGTCACCAGGCACCCCATGAAGCTTCACCACATGCCTCCTATAAGTCAAAACTAACTTAATCATGCTCCAAGTATCCTTCATATGAATGAAATGAGTTATATTTGTCAATCAATCCACGATCACCCAAATCATGTTATTCCCCTTTTGCGATCTCGGAAGTCCCACCACAAAATCCATGGATATAGACTCCTATTTTCACTTTGGAACCTTTAGAGACTAAATCTTGCCATGCGATCTTCTCTGTTCCCCTTTGACTCGCTGACATATCAAACATTTTGATACAAAATCAGCAACATCCTTCTTCATCCCTTGCAAACAGAAAGTCTTATTCAAATCCTTGTATAACTTATCCCCGCCTGGATGAACCGAACATGGAGTACAGTAAGCCTCCGTCATAATTATCTTCCTCAACTCTAGATCATTGGTACACACCATCGACCCTCAATTCTGACACTCTCATCTGCATAAATTGATAACCTAGGAGTAGTACCCTCCTCTACCCCTTTCTTCCACAGTTGAATCTTGGGATCCTCTAGTTGCTTTCTCCGAATATCATCATATAGTTCCGGCTCAATCATCAAATCACTAGTTGCTTCCCCCTTTCGAATCACATTGATCCCCATCTTCGCTACCTCATCCCTCAACCGCATCAAGGACATTGCAGTGCACAAGTACACTCTTCTGGCTCAAAGCATCAGCAACAACATTAGCCTTCCCTTTATGGTATATAATCTCAATATCATAGTCCCCAATCAGCTCCATCCTCCGCCGCTGCCTTACTTTCAACTAGACCTGGCAAACATACCAGGTCGTGTTGGGTTCGTGTTCGTGTCACATGTTAAACAGGTCATGAACCCTCAACCCAAACCCGACCCAATTAAATTCCGTGTCGTGTTCGTGTCGACCTACTTACATAATTGGGTCATCAAGCCTCAACCCTAACCCGTTAATTTCGTGTCAGGTTTGTGTCGTGTTTTCGTGTCATGTCAATATTTTAAAAGTGTTAATATATTTATTTGATGGAGGATCAATAAATATAAGAACTAATTTAGTAAATGGGTCATTCGTGTCGAGTTCGTGTTTTAAGAGCTCAACCCAAACCCGACCCATTTAAATCTCGTGGCGTGTTCGTGTCGACCTACTTACATAAATGGTTCATTAAACCTCAATCCAAACCCATTAATTTTGTGTCAGGTTCGTGTCATAATTTTGGATCGTGTCATTGTTTGCCGGCTCTATATTCAACTCTTTCTGGGTATAGATGTACTTCAAATTCTTGTGGTCTGAAAACACCTGTAAGCTGGCCCCATATAAGTAATGCCTCCAAATCTTCAACGCGAACACCACAACACCCAACTCTAGATCATGGGTAGGGTAGTTCTCCTCATAAGGCTTCAGCTGTCTCGAAGCATATGCAATCAACTTCCTATTCTACATCAACACACATCCAAAACCACATTTCGATGCATTTGTATACACCTGATGATCATTATTTATACACATATTTTATGCTTCCCTTAGATACATATAACTCGATTTACCGTCTTTCCTTGCTTGTTTCTATGCTACTTTAGCTAGAATATCGATTATGCCGCTTCTGTTATGTTTTAATGCAGATTAGATGCATTTGGAGCTTTTTGAGTAGATATAAAGCATGGCGGAGTCGGATCGTAGAAGGTTAGGCACGTAAATCGAGAACGAAAGAGAAGAAATGAAGAAAGTCGAAGATACATGCCATTTTATAGGGATACTCGACCGAGCAACAATGCTTTGCTCGATCAAGTCGTGCTGATGGCTGCTCGATCGAGCAGATTCACTTTGCTCGATCGAGCAACCTACTTTCTGACGGCTTTTCGTATTTTCCTAAACTAGTTTAACCTAATTAATTAGATTTGTATTATAAAACGAAAGCTCGTCTTTCATAATTAGGTATGCTTTAATATTAGAAACCTAAAATTAGTTTGCTTGCCTCTGGATTTTATCAAGACTATTATCTTTAGTTCAAGCTTGTAATCGGTATTCTTTAATCTTCCTTTGTTATTCAATTAGTTACCTTCTAGTTCTTTAATTATTCTTTCTTACTCCTTTCATTATTGTTAATCATGTTTGCTTTATTTATTATCGTTGTTATTAATATCGTTATGAGTAGCTAAATTCCTTTCTAGGGTTGAAAGGGGATCTAGGATTGTTAGAAGGGGTAGATTTATTAACTGAATTGCAATTGCATGGTTATCGTTTGATTATCGTTTTAATTCTAGTTGTTTGATTACTGGCCGGGATTAATTAACTAGTCTCGCAAATTAGGATTGACACCGACCGGGTTAAGACTAAGATAGGCTACGATAATGGAATAGAACTCGTTTAATGATAGCGATCGCATGTTAAATTGTAGATCTAAAGGGCATAATTTAATCGACCGATCTTGTGACCTTAGATAACTTTATTGCATGATAGTTGACTACATATAATAATCCTAGTGAACCTGAGACCCTAGACTTTTAATCTTATTGATTTCAATCTTTTACTCTTATTGTTATTATTCATTGTTATTGTTTGCTATTAGTTTTGAAACATAAATCTCAAAACCCCGAATTTGTTACTATAGAGACAAACTTAGTTTAACAGATTAGAATACTACCGCCTCCCTGTCGATTCGATACCTTACTTACCGCAGACTATTAGTTAGTAGTGAATTAAGATTACTTTGATTAAGGTGACGCGACTTTACCTTTATCAAATTTGGCGCCGTTGCCGGGGAGGAAACAGTTTTCTGTTTGTTTCTACTTAGTTTGTCTTTTTCTTCGTCTCATGGAACCTAAGTTCATCGAGACCGTTCTTATCCTTTTCTTTAGTGTTCATTTATGCCCAGGTGTTCTAGGTCCGATCTCGTACCCTACGATTCCGAACCAGAAAGGACTCTCCGAGTTAGACGAAACTTTTGGAAGGAAATTCAAGAAGCGGAAGACTTGAGTACGCTTGACACAGTTTACGCCAAATTTGTCGCAGAAAAACCATCCTTAGAAGAGGATACACATATTTATGCACCCACTACAACCATGCCTACTCTAGCCAGCCATTCGGAGTCTACCGTTGCATCTATTCCCAAGGGATTTAAACTACCTACTACGGGTAATAGCACTTTTGAGATTCGTCCATCTTATATCTCTTTAGTGGAGCGAAACATGTTTGGAGGAAGCCCCACTGAGGATCCTGCTAAGCATATGGAGAAATTCAACAATTATTGTTGCTCTATTCCTTTAACGGGTGGGGTAACGCAAGATCAGATCAAGTTGGTGTTATTCCCCTTTTCACTACAAGACGGGGCAGAATATTAGTTGAGTGAATTAGATATGGATGCACTTGGCATCACCGATTGGAATTCTTTGGCTCTTGCATTCTATAAAATGTACTTTCCGCCACAGAAAACCAATGCCATTCGAAGTCAAATCACAAGTTTCAAACAAAGTCCCACTGAGAACTTCAATGAGGCCTGGGTTCGCTTCAAAAAGCTTGTCAAGTCTGTTCCACATCATGGTTTTGATACTTGGTTCCTATGCAACCAGTTTTACAATGGGTTATATGATGATCAGAGAACATTGCTAGATTCTGCTGCCAATGGAAGATTATAAAATAACACTACTGATGCTAATGCTTGGAAGTTGATTGATGAGATGGCTACTCACACTGCTGAGTATGGAAATCCCAGGGGTAATGCGAGGAGAGGAGGTTCGGACAATGCCGTTGCAGCTCAGTTGGAGCCATTAACTGCTAAAATTGCCGAATTACAAACTTCGAAATCCTTGGTAAATAAACAAACGGTTCATGCCATGGTTCAACAAGAGCCAACATGTGAAATGCAGTCGAGTGTATGAGTACGGTTGAACAAGTACTTGCCTTTCAATCCTTTAAGCAATGTACACCTTACTCCAACTTTTACAATGAAAGGACGAGAGAGCATCCAAATTTCTCTTACCGAAGTCATAATGTTCTTAATCCTACCCCACTGCTATCTCAGCAATAAGGTTCCTCTTATGTGATTCCTCAAAATCGCAATTCCCAAGGTAACTATAACCGTCCAAATCAAGGAGGCCAAACATTCAACAAGCTCCACCTCCACCACCTCCAAGTAATGATATGGCGGAATTGAAAGCCATGTTGCAGCAAAGTCTCATGATACAACAAAAGAAAGATGCTCAGATCTCTCAATTGATAGCTCATAACAAGATGGTTGATACTCAAATTGCCCAATTGGCAATACAAAATCCACAAAAACAACCGGGTAATCTTCCTCCTCAAGGACACCCGCCACATGAACAAGCCAATGTTATTACCTTGAGGAGTATGACCCATTACAAAGGCCCCTAAAATGAAAGGGGATGAAACCGATGAAAGTATGGAAGTTGCTGGTCAAGGTTCGAAAAACAGCGAAAAAGGACCTGAAAAGGAGGTTGCTCGATCGAGCAACACCCCTTTGCTCAATCGAGCAACCCTGGAAAAGTTCGAAAAATCTGCTCGAGAAGTTCCTGAAAGTTTGTGTTCCGAAAAACTCGATCGAGCAACCCCTTTGCTCGATCGAGCAACCCCTGATCAAGCTGGTAAGTCTTCTAATTCATCTTTAAAAGCAAAGGAAGCCGAGCCAATTGCCATTATACTTCCCTTTCTGCACCGCCAACATAAATCCAAGCTCGATAAACAGTTTGGGAGGTTTATGGAAGTGGTCAAGAATTTGCAAGTGAGTGTACCTTTTACTGAGTTGATCACTCAAGTGTCGGCTTTTGCAAAGTTTATGAAGGACATATTGACAAGGAAACGATCCTTAAATGAAGTGGAGACATTTGCATTTACTGAGGAATGCAGTGCTGTGTTACAATCCCGATCACCACCTAAGCTAAAGGATCCATGAAGTTTTTTATTCCTTGTAATATAGGCTGTTTAGCTATAGATAAAGCCCTTTGTGATTTAGGGGCTAGAGTTAGTGTAATGCCATTTTCTATATGCAAAAAGCTTAATATAGGTCAACTTACTGTTACAACCATGACCTTACAAATGGCCGACCGTTCTATTAAACACCCTTTGGGGATTTTAGAAGACGTACCAGTTAGAGTAAGGAAGTTTTTCATACCAGTTGACTTCGGTTTCTAAGATATGGCTGAGGACACCCAAATTCCTATCATCTTGGGACGACCATTCCTCCATACTGCGGGGGCGGTTATAGATGTTAAGAATGGGAGACTTACACTAACAGTGGGGGATGAAACAATCACTTTCAACTTAGATAATGCAATGAAACACCCTATGCTAAAATAGACATGTCATTGAGTCGATATTGTGGATTTAACTATTTATGATTGTCTTTCTTTGTCTTTGAATATGGATCCTCTGGAGATCGCCTTAATTTCCAGCACTGCTGAAGCTGGAAGCTCACGGAGTAAAGAAGTAGTTGAGATGGAAAAACTGCTCACAGGAGAGGACTGCAAGTTATAGAAGGTGTATAGCTTAGGTAACCCCCCTAAGGTTACCGAGGTAAAGAAACCTGAACTTAAACCCCTCCCCTCTCATCTTAAGTATGTTTTTCTTTATTTCCATGAGATGAGTCCTGTAATTGTCAGTGCTAACCTATCTGAAAGCCAACTTACTGATTTGTTGGTGGTTTTAAAAAGACACAAAAAAGCTATAGGTTATAGCATTGATGATTTACAAGGTATTAGTCCTGACTTTTGTATGCACCGTATCCACTTAGAAGAAGACCATAAACCTTGTAGGCAGGGTCAGCGTCGTTTGAACCCCACTATGCAAGAGGTAGTTAGAAAAGAGGTGCAGAAAATGTTAGATGCAGGGATCATATATGTTATTTATGACTCAAGTGGGCCAGTCCTGTTCAGGTAGTCCCTAAAAAGGGAGGGACTACGGTCGTCACTAATGAGAAAAACGAGCTCATATCTACTAGACTAGTGACAGGGAGGAGGATGTGTATTGATTATAGGAAGCTTAATGTAGCTACTAGGAAAGACCACTTCCCTCTTCCCTATATTAACCAAATGTTAGAGCGTCTAGCGTGTCATAAATATTTTTGCTATCTAGACGGCTACTCGGGATTCTTTCAGATCCCCATTCATCTTGACGATCAGAAAAAGACTACCTTCACATGCCCTTATGGTGTCTTTGCTTACCGAAGAATGCCTTTTGGGTTATGTAATGCCCCCACCACCTTTCAACGTTGTATGATGGCTATTTTTTCTGATTATATCGAGTCTATTTTGGTGGTCTTTATGGATGACTTCAGTGTTTATGGGACCGATTTTGATAGTTGTTTAGCTAATCTGACTAAAGTTTTACAACGTTGTGAGAAAAGCAATCTTGTGTTAAACTGGGAAAAGTGCCACTTCATGGTAACTGAAGGGGTGGTACTTGGTCATTTGGTGTCTGGACGAGGTATCCAAGTGGATAAAGCTAAAGTGGAAGTGGTTGAGCAATTACCGTATCCGGTGAATGTTAAAAGTGTTAGAAGTTTCCTTGGTCATGCGGGGTTCTATCACCGTTTTATTAAGGATTTTTCAAAAATTACTCAACCATTGACTAAGCTTCTCCATAAAGATGCCCCGTTTGTGTTTACTGATGAGTGTGTTAAGTCTTTTGACAGGATTAAACAAGCTCTAATCTCAGCTCCTATTATCCAGTCTCCTGATTGGAATTTGTCGTTTGAGATAATGTGTGATGCCAGTGACTATGCAGTTGGGGTTGTTTTGGGGCAAAGGAAGGATAAGGTGCTACATGCAATTTATTATGCTAGTAAGACTTTGGATGACGCGCAAGTTAACTATGCTACCACTGAAAAAGAGTTACTTGTGGTTGTCTTTGCTTTAGATAAGTTTAGAACCTATCTTGTGGGTTCTAAGGTGATATTCTACACTGACCATGCAGCATTGAAGTACTTGTTGGCTAAGAAGGAAGCCAAACCTTGGCTTAATCGTTGGATCTTGTTGTTACAAGAATTTGATTTGGAGATTCGGGATAAGTCGGGTGCAGAGAATGTGGTTGCCATTTGTCTTGTTTAAGGTTTTAAGGGGGAGATTCTATCCCCATTGATGATTCGTTTGCTGATGATCATCTCCTTGCCATTACCATGGAGACTCCGTGGTTTGCCGATTATGCCAAATTTTTGGTTGGGGGAATTATGCATTCGGGTCAATCTTATCAGCAAAAGAAGAGGTTTCAACACGATGTCAAGAGGTATTTTTGGGATGATCCTATTCCGGGAGTGTGCCGACGGCATTTATCGACAATGTATTTCAGAGGGTGAGGTACATGCCATCCTTTCTCATTGTCACTCTTCTTCATATGGCGGTCATCATGGTCCCTCAAGGACATTTTCTAAGGTTATGCGGTCGGGTTTTTATTGGCGGACTATTCTCAAGGATGCTACTACATTTGTCCGTTCTTGTGACGCGTGTCAAAGGACGGGTAATATTTCGCACATGCATGAGATGCCTCAAACGGGTATTTTGGAAGTTGAGATATTCGATGTTTGGGGTATTGACTACCAAGGGCCATTCCCATCATCCAATGGTAACCAATATATTCTAGTAGCAGTCGACTATGTCTCCAAATGGGTGGAAGCCATTGCCACTCCCACTTGCGATGCCAAAGCAGTTGTTAAACTACTTTAGAAGATCATATTCCCACGATTTGGGGTTCCTCGTGCTCTCATTAGCGATGGAGGAAAGCATTTCAATGAACGTCATCTTAACACTTTACTGAAGCAATATTATTTACACATCGTCGGGGGTTAAGTTATCATCCGCAGACAAGTGGCCAGGTCGAGGTTTCTAATAGGGAGATTAAGTCTATCCTTGAGAAAGTTGTGAGTAAATCCAGGAAGGATTGGAGTCTTAAGCTCGATGACACTTTATTATGGGCTTACCGAACTGCTTTTAAGACTCCAATCGGTGCTTCTCCATACCGGTTAGTCTATGGCAAGGCATGCCATCTACCGGTAGACCTAGAGTATAAGGCTATGTGGGCTATTAAAGAGCTTAATATGAATCCCTCACTGGCGGGTGAGAAACGACTTATGCAATTGAACGAGCTTGATGAGTTTCGATTGCATGCCTATGATAGTGCTCGGGTTTACAAGGAGAAGACAAAGAAATGGCATGACAAGCATATCCTGCAGCGGGAATTTAAAATTGGTGATAAAGTATTATTATATAACTCCCGTTTGCGTTTGTTTCCAGGTAAACTCAAGTCCAGATGGTCGGGACCGTTCACGGTTACTGCGGTGAACAAGTTTGGGTCGGTTACACTACAAACCGACAAGGGTGAAATTTTCAAAGTCAATGGTCAACGCTTGAAGATCTATTACGATGGAGCATTTATAGGAGTGATAGAGGCCGTCCACCTTTTCACTTTTGATAAATCACCATGACTTTGAGGTAACACGGTCGTACGGGACCGATATAAACCAGCGCTACCCGGGAGGCAACCCGGTGTTTAATTGTACTTCATTTGTAAATTTTATTTCAATTAGCTTAGTTATTAATGTTATAGTTTAATTAGATTTAGTTTGGATACTTAATATAGTTATGCTTTATTGAGTGCGGTGAGGGAGCGATCTAACAATTTTATTGAGTGCTTGCAGGTAATAAAATTAGAAGTCGCCTTAAGAACGAAACGAAAGAAAGAACAAAAATGAGAAAACGAGAAAAACTAGGAATTTTAAGGGTTGCTCAATCGAGCAGCATCACTTGCTCGATCGAGTTTTACATACACAGAGTTTTTTATGTTGCTCGATCGAGCAGCCTGACTTGCTCGATCGAGTCGGCCGGTCCGACCGGTTCTCCTGCTTTAATATCAGATTTCCCCAATTCTTTCTCATTCTTCTTCATTATTTCGCCTCTTTTGCTTCTCTATCATCATTATTCTCTCAATTCACTCCTTCAAACACCTTCCAATAATCAATTAATCATCATACTAGCATCAACAATCATTATTCTACTTATTTTAAGTGCAATTTGTGAAGAAATTGGTGTTTTTGCTCCCTTATCTTGCCCAAAACGTGAATTAGGGTTTGCTTTCTATTCTTCAATTTTGTGCTTTTAATTCATTGTTTGTTGTTTCCTTGCTTCGTTCTTTAGTAATTAATCACTCTTGCATTACTAATTGCTCCGTCTTACTTGCGTTTTAGACTCAAATTTGATTTTTTTTCGAATTAGGGTTTGATAATCCGTCTTTTTGAGCATATTGTGGTGTTTGTGTGCCTTATTTACTTCAATTCGTAATGTCTAGACAATTAGGAAATAGCAAGCGACGTAGAGAACCCCGTCTAATCCGACAACATCAAATAGAAGCGATTCCTAGTAATACCACTTACCCATGGATCGTTTTTAGCACGCATGACCAACATTATCGCTTTGCTATGCTTATGGGTCGTCCTATGGACCCTACTCGTTGTGTGTGGCCCACCATTCTTGGTTCACTCGGTTTTGGTAATGCTATTTTTGTTATGTTTGACCGAATTGGGTTTGGTGGGTTATATTCCCTCAATGAACTTTCCTATCGACCACTGACACTTGAATTTTTTAGTTCCTATGATTGGGACGAGGTAAATAGGCGTGTGTCTTTTCGGTTGCTCAATAGGGATTTTGTGTTGTCGTATGCTGAATTGGCTAATTATTTGGGTCTTTCTCTTGGTAATGATGATGCTTTTATTGCTATCCCTTCCGGCTTTCAAGCCGTTGATTATTTTTCTCTCTTTACTGGCCTTCCTGATGCGTGTGTTAATGTCATGGCCGTCAATGATGTGCAACATCCTTGTTTAAGGTTGTTTTTGCGTTTCTTTAGCCTTCTTCTGTTTGCTAGGAAGGACCTCAGTAAATTGAATTCTCATGAGGTTTTACTACTTGCATCCACCCTCAACCCCCAACATGAGAATGCTTTTCATTTCCCCCCGGTCGGTTTAGTGTGTTATGCTTTCTGGAGAGTCAATTCCCCTACCCAACATTCTTTAGATTGTGGTGCTTTAGTCACTAGGTTGGCTAGGCGACTTGCTGGGTTTGGGGGAGACCGTCGATACACACCCTTGACCGAGATTCATGTCCCTAGGGTCAACGAGGAGTACTTGCGCCACACATTGTGCTGGATTAATGCGTTAGGTAACGCTCGATTTAAAATGCGAGTACGGGGGTCCCAGTGGATAGCTCTTCCCGACACCGGTAACTGTCTACCTTCTACGGAGCGGTTGCCTACCCATGATCCTGAGACAGGACCTACCCCTCCCCCTCGATCTTATGTGGTTCCACCTGAGCTTATTTTTACCTTGACCGAGACCCGTCGACCTCGTCGACGGATCACTCCATCCTCCTCTGCACAGACCACCACCACCCCGACTCCACACTTTGCACCCACCCTCACTCCATGCCCTTACCCTCCACCTGCTTATACCTATGATCCGGCTTTGGAAAGGGAGATTAGGATTCACCAAGGCATTAATAATGACTTGGTGATGAGGGGACTTTGGGAGAACCTTATGCGACGCGAGCTAATACTACTGGATGGTTGACTCCGTTCGAGCTAATACCGAGGTGTGGGGTGACGAAATGGTTGTGTTCGACAATTATGAGGTGACTGATAGGCTATCGCACACCTAATTAAAGATAAATACCCTAGATACAAATGAATGTAGTAATAGGGGTCGAACACAAGGAGACGGGAGTTGCTAGCAAGTTGTTATGGGGTGATTTCTATCAAAGTCGGTTCTCGATTGGTTTGGTTGGGTTTATGAAACAACAATAATAATAAAGGAAGAGTATAGGGAGGTCGGGTCACACATGAAAATTATGTAAATGCTCAAGTCAAACTAGGAAATTGATGATAACGATAATTTTTTAGGCTAAAGACACCCACCTCTCGATATTAGTGTCAACCATAGACCGGGTCCTAACGAACTCTCTCGCTTTGGCTAGGTCGATCTACTAACACATGCTTAGTCTAATTCAATTCCGTGCCTCTCGACTTATAGAAAGAATTAACGAATTTAATCAAGGATTGTGATCAATAATCAAAGACTAACAATATAATGCAAGCATGTGATGGAAACAACTATTTGATATCATAACATCTCATTTCAACAATTGCAAATATTATTTATGCATGGCTTCCCCAATACCCTAGACAAAGTAACTACTCTTGCATAATGACAACTAATCTAATAACAAATGATAAAGTAAACATGATAACTAACTAGTAATGGAAATGACAAAGGAAATAACAAAACTATACAAGGAATAGAATTACCTCAACAAAGGAAATAAAACTTAGAATTGAAGAACACAATGGAACCAAATAACTTGTAAATGAACTTGTGATATAAATTGAAATAACAACTAATGAAAACTAAGTTATTCTAAACCTAATCTAATGAGTAATGATATTATGTAAAAGAGTGTTTTTAGAGTGTAGAATGATGTACAAGATATGAAAAAGAATGCCTCCAAGTGTCGAAGTCTCTCTCCTTTATATAGGGAGGGAGACTTGAAACATAAGATTTCACAGAGACCAAACCCCGATCGGGGAATGGAAACCCCGATCGGGGAATGGAAACCCCGATCGGGGTTTCAGTAACCCGGCTATATTTGCTTAATTGCTCCATTTAATGCTTTAGGAATCCTAAGCTATGCCTTTAAGCACCTTAATTCTCCGGTTAATTCCATAGTTTTAGGATTCCTTGAGCATCCAAAAGAGCATCCTATGTTGAGTTGTGGACTCCTTCCATTGGGCTTCATTTTTGGTTTCTCATTTGCATTTCAATCCATTTCACAAATCTTCATGCTTGGCTTGTCATTCTCCATTCTAACCTTCCATGGTCCATTTTTCTTCCATTAGCTTGTTGGACTTTGGTGCTTGCTATTGTGTTAGGAGAAAGCCTCTTAATGCTTAGATTCCTACAAAATGTAACAAACACAAGCAATACACCTAGAACACGTAATTAGCTCACAAATATACTAAAGAAAGTCTAATAATCAAATAAACCGAGCTAAACTAGGGAGTTAAACTATATATAAAATGGACTCATCAAACTCCCCCAAGCTAAACCCTTGCTTGTCCTCAAGCAAGCACACAATATAATGTGTGACAAGGACAAGGGTGCGAGCAATAATCATCCCATCTAAATGCAATTCCCGACTAGTAGTTTTAAAGTACAATGAATCAAATCCCGAAACAACTTGGGCATATGGAAAATGCAATACATGGATGAGATTTACACGACGGCGTGGTATTAAGGACTTCACATGGACATTTCGAATCTTGCATGATTTTTAAATGACATTGGACTTCTCACGGGATAACACTCACACTCATGAAATGAACATGGCAAAAATATGTGAATGAGACACTCTCCTATCTACGACTCAAGAGAATGCGCCCGCAATCTAGTATGGTAAATA
>JAIUZE010019958.1:0-18990 GCA_022085475.1 Heliosperma pusillum
CGAATTCAAAAACTGTGAAAAAGAAAATAAATATGATAAGTATTCATCGTTTTAAATTTTGAGTCTAATGAAAAACTGTTTAATGCGATGACTCGTGCATTTATACAATTGACCTCCCTCAAGAATTATATAAATTATCCCAAGACTCAATTTCTGTAAATTGATAAGCCAACCTCTTGGCTAATTCTACTTTTAGAATTTCTGGTCGATAAATTTCTGTAAATTCTATCTTTAGTCCATCATAATCACGAGATATTACTCGTACTATAATGTTGAGATAAAAATAGGTCAACACTCACTACTTACCCAACGTAGAAGGGGTCATATTATGACTTCCGACGAAGAAGGGGTTCATAGTAGTTTTCCATATAAAGACTAGTCTCAATTTTAGTTATAGGGGAAGGTCCCATCATCTTAACTTTAATTTATTTTAAGTGAACGAATGTCTAGCAACTCGAGAATGATTTAAACTAAGGTGATGGCCCTAAAAGCGAGTAACATCTGTATGTCCATGATTAAATATTCAAACTATATGAATCATTTTTCATGCATTTTAGGTGGTTTGGTTTAGGCGGAATATGATGCAATTATCTATCATGTGAATAAAGCAACGAGAATGGAAAAATAAAACGCAAAATAAACCACCTAGTGTGGCCTAACTACCAAAATGAACAAAATACAAGTTGGAATCCACCCTTGGACCCGAGAAGCTTGTCTTGATGTTCCATCTTGGTCCATATAGCGGGAGTGAGCCATCCGATCTCCATCTTGAATCTTCTCAAAATACATTTTAAAAATTACAAATGTAAACCTATTTACATTCTAATTCAAAATGATTCCAAAAATTAAAATTACAAAAGGGAGATACGAGATCTCAAAATACAACCAAGACTATGTTTCCATCATTACGAAAACATAATCTACTAAGGCCACACTAGTAAATTACAACTGATTGTACAAAAATGCGTAAAATTAAACCATTCAAACAACATTCAACATAATAAAGCATCAACTAAAATTAATCATACAAAACATAATGCATAAATTATGTTGATTAATTATCCAAACCACCATTAAATCATGTGACAATTCCGTAATTCATCACGAGATTTCAATCAAAATCCAATGAAATTCATAATTAATATGAATTACAACAACATTATTTTAAACCTTTTTAAAATAACATGGTATCAAAAATTTTGTGAACTTTTTCACAAAAACAATCATACATTATCTTTATAATGTACAAAAAAAAAATTTGGTTTAATAAAAAAAAAAAAACGAATTTTTTTTTTTTTTCATTATTACTGTTCACGTATGAACAGTAGCAGGTACCAATTTTTTTTTTTGTTTTGTTTTTCTCTCTCGGTTTATACAAAAAACCAAAAAAAAAACTTTTTTTTTATTTTTTTCACAAAAACGCTGCTGTCAAAAAAAAAAACAGAATTTTTTTTTTTTTCACTGTGAACAGTACATGAACAGTACGCTTGCAGCAAAAAAAAATTAATCAAATTAAACGGTTTTAATTCGATCATGCTTATACTAACTAGATCGGTACAAACAAACAATATCTAATCGATATTAAACATTGATACAAACTAGATGATTCAAATTAACCTTTTAACATGAATATCTAGATCATTTTATACCGAAAATATAAAGCAAAAGGATGCTCATTAACATTCATATCAAATTCCATTTACGTTTTAATTCAATCATTATTAAATCAAAACATCTACAAATTCATATATTATTATCTCAACCTTTTAAAAAAACAATATTTGAATCAAAATGGTTCCTCAAAAAAAAAAACATACGGCATAAAAAAATTTTTGCCGAAATGAAATTTTTTTTTTTATTAAGAATTATACAAATTCAATATTTACGAAAATTATATAAACAATTTCATAGCCCTATGGCTCTGATACCACTTATGGGAAAATATCCGTATACTTCCCTTTAAATCATTCAGGATTATAATGAAATTATGATTATATGATTAATAGTCATAAACGAAAATGCATAATAAGCGAGAGATTAGAAATAACCTTTAGTCCTTGCTTTAATGGCCTAAGAACAAATATCAAAATTTAATATCTCCTAATCGTTGCACCCAAGATTGATCAAGATATGCCTTAGGTTTTGCTAGAAAAAGATAGAAAAGAATACTGTTTCTTTTCTTTTTGTGAGATGTAAAATGATGGAGGCACAAGAGAGAATGAATTAGGGTTAGAATAAAAATCAGAATTTTTTTTTCTCTTACCCTTGCTTTCTCACGGCACCATTAGGGTTTTATGGGGAGATTTTTTCTCTTCAATATAACCACCCATTGACCGAAAAACAGAGTGTATCTGGACACTTTTGTTTCGGTTATCTTAGCTTCCAATATAATGTAATATATTATAATCGTTTTTTGTCATGGACCGACATCACTATAATACATCATTAGTTATAAATATCCGTATATTTATAATTTGCCAATTAATTATAAAGGTTTATGTTTAATTAGCTTACATTATATACAACAATTAAATATAACATTTTATATTCAATTTACGAATTACAGTTAATTCGTCTCAGCTAACTTTATTTAATCGTTATTAAATAATCTGTCATCATCACATTGACTAACCTTTTAGTCAAAAACATCGACTAACCTTTTAGTCATTTAATAAGGCAGCAATATGATTATTTTCTCAAATAATCACATCTCTCAAACACATCCTTTAGATGTGACTTTTAGGGGCCAGTTGATCACCGCCATCTGTATGACAATAACGTCAAACTTATCTAGCAAGCCAACCGTTATTGATAAACGTTAATCAACTGATTATAATACAAAGTATACCCTGTGAACCTATACAGATTTATTTATGTTATTGCACTAACTGTGGAGGACACTAGCTCCAACATATACAAGTATGCTTCTACATGTTTAGTATCGTTTAAGTATGTTATTTGTGATATGGATGGGAGAACTTGGAGTTACTCCCCACTGACTGTGGTGTTCATGTTTCATGAATGAACAGGTTGCTTGGCTGGATCTTTGCTTGTTTTTGGGTTCGGGTGTGAGCTAGCGGGCGTTGGACTTGACGATTCACCCATAGACGTTCTTAGCTAGTTTACTAAACAACTTTTATGTTTGATCACGTATTGAGAGACTACGTCTCTTTGTAGTATTTTATACTTCAGTTGGTGTTTATTTGACATTCCTCGTATTCTTCCTTTAGCATGTAAAAAGTTTCAAAAATATTGTATTTTCCGCTATATAAATTGCATGCTTGTTATGTTTTATTTCCGCTATCGCGAGGGTTGTCACAGTTGGTATCAGAGCCTATGACGCTCCCGACGCACACACGTGAACCCTAAACTTAAATTACTTGACCTTGGAATAATGAATGAGAGATGGGTAGACTTTAGAACCTAATGTAGTAATCTTTAGTGTACTTGATGTTTGTTAGGTTCTAACTTGTTTGTTGATTGTGTTGAGTTATGCTACCCTTGTTTGTATCTACCATCTTGAGGTGGACCGTGTGGTGGCAAGAAGAAGCATCCTTCGTCGAAGTTTGAATATTGACGAGCCTATTTGAAGTATATTTCTTCCTCATCGATGATTTCTCTTGTCCATAATGTATCATGCTCTCTTCCTTCTATCTAAGTGCTTCTTTATCTTCTAACTTCTTTTCCCCTTGGAAATTACTCTTGTTACTTTCCTCTTTCTTACCAATTTGTACCCTTAACTTCCTCATGTGACCTTTTGTGGACATCATACCCTTTTGTTTGTGGTATATTATACTTGGTAGGAAGAATTTTGAACTTTGTGGGATGTTAGTGTTGGTTAGAATGAATTTTGGATTTGAGAAAAATGGTGTTGATCTAAGTTCACCCCATAGTGTTGAGTGGTTGTATCCTTGAGGAAAGTGTAGTTAGATAAGTTTGATGATTTTAATGCTTGATGCTTGCCATGACTCATGTGTGAATAGTTCATGGTATTTGATGGTGTAAGGTCGAATGAGTTGACTAGGACTTCTTAAGCCATTAGTGATTTAATATTTTGAACTTAGGTGTTTGAATGATACCTTGAGGTGTAAAATGCTTTTGAGACTAAGTGACTTCTTGTGGATTCTATTGAGTGTTAGAGTTTATGCTTGGTGGAAAAGTACTTGGCTATAATTCTTGGATTTAAAGATATGGTTTTATCTTATGGTATCGGAGACTCGTTGGAAGTAGTAAGTTGTGATGGTCGATTAAACCATGTTACTTGGGGATTATGAATATGAGTGATAACCGGTTAGATGAGATACGGCGGTGATGTTTTAGGATGTTAATGATGACATTTTGTTTGGTATTCTACCTTGTGGGCCATAGGAGTTGAAAAGAGACTAGTATGAGGAACTCCTTGTTAGTTTTTCGGTTTTGAAACCTTTGAGGTTGTGTTGGATATTGGAGTTCCAAGAATGTAATTATGCTTGAGTGACAATTCCGCATTTGGGAATCCTTGTAATTTGAAAGGATGGATGAATTGGGTTGTAGTCGATTTGTCGAATTTAGGCGTACCTTACTTTGATGATTTGTGGTACGATGGTCCCTTGTTTGACCTTTATTATCGGGATGACTTGCTTTGCTATCACCCTAAGTTTGAAACGAGAAATTTTGTGGATTAAACCTTAAAACTTTACTCGTGCCATTGTCCCTTTTCATTTCCATTCTTGAATGTTTTTGTCAAGATTGATCTTTAAGAAATCGCATGCTCGTATCTTATTTCTTACTCGGATATCTTCATAACTCTACTATCTTCTTTGTCTCTTGCTTATGACCTCGTTATTTTCAGCGTTCCTCTCTCGTAAGCTCGTGCCTGATTATTCTCGTGTTCTCCTTGAGATTTCTTATCGTTCCCTAACTCGTTGTTGCTCCATCTTTCCTCTAGTGATTTAGATGTCTCGTTTGTTTGGCTTAGAGAATCAATGTAATGTATTTTGGGAGTCTCGATCTAGAATATGTGCCTTTGGATTGAGCAAATTTCATGTTGTATTTGATCATTGGGAAATAGAACTTAAGCTCTAGGATGGGTCCTGATAGTGATGATGTATCCTCTCTTGGTGGCTTTAGTTTTTCGAGTTTGATATGGTGGTGTGAATTCGAAGTTCAAGTTTATTGGAATGATAGTCCAGTTTTGTTTATTATTATAATAGTTTTCTTGGAGATCATTTGGGAATTAGATGTCTCAAAATGTTGGATTCTAAAAGAGACTTTACTTTGGTAATTAAGACTGGTGACCAGACTTCGAGGAATATTTTCATAAGTGAAGATCGATGCATCTTGAGTTATAGTTGAGCTAAATAATTTGATTAATGGTCGCATTGCCATGTGTTTGGCAAAATATGAGTGATTTGGGATTAGTACCTGATTTCTCTTGAGGTCTTGTGGTTATGAAAGATTTTAGTAGGAATCTAATGACTGAAAATGTTGAGGTGTAATTTGGGTAAATTGCATTCTCTTGAGGATTAGTTTATTCGTGAAGTTGGCGATGTCGAGTTACGAGCTACCTTTGAATTATCATGGATGAGAGATAGGTTTGGAGTTCATCCCTCTCTTTTCCCTCGAATTGAGCCTTGCTCAAGTTGCTACTCTTCAATCCTTCCCCTTTTTGGTCCATTTTGCTTGATGGACGTACCTCTTAGTATCGTGATTTGTGATTTTGATGTTCAAGTCGCTCTATGTACATGTAATGTCTTGTTGTTTTGATTCTATCTTTGAGAAAACCTTCAAATTTCCATATTGTATTTCTCATTTAACTTTTCAAATAAGTCTAAAGATGGATGTTGTACCTTCTTTTTGGAGAAATGTATTTCTTTTGCTTTTATTTTTGGATTTTGCGTTCGGTTGGATGCTTGGACTTGTTATTAGACACGTCTGGTGACTAGTCCTGCACTTACTAACGCTTGTTTTGACTTTCAATTTCACTATTTCGACATTGATTTGATCTGGATAATTAGAGTTCTCGTTCGCGACGGGCATTCTTGTGATTCGTAAATAAAGTCCCATCATTATCTTTTCAATCATTCAACTGGGTATTGGTTCCTTTTCATTATACGAAGAGTCCTATCCAATCTCCTTCTTCTGCTCTTGAAGTTCATTGGTGGGCGATCGATTTAACCTATTCCTTTAGCTCTGATTACCTGGGTCTTTCAAGCTCCGATCCTTCCCTATTTAAGGAATTTCTTGCATGCAACAAAATGTCTCATTCTTCCATCTTCTCCTCAATCATGGAGGACAATTCAAACCCTAACATATTCAACCAAAACCAATTCCATCCAAATAATCAAGGAAACTATCATTAGAATAATTATAATCATGAGCCTTATCATCATCCTTTTTCTAATGCAGAATTTCATCATCTAAATCCTTCGCATTCAAATACATGGAGGTTTCCTAGATCTGGCCCAGTTGTCAACATTGACCCTGAAACTCTTGGTAGGTCTAGAGAGTTTTGGGGGAACTGTATCCTGGGTTTCTGTGTTGACTATCTCATTTTTAAAGCCTACAAGATAAATGATATAATACGAAGAGAATGGAGTACTAGGGGACGACAATCATGGAGATATTTATGTTCTCCATTGCCAAAATGAAGATGATAGAGATGATCTTCTGAAAAAGACCTACGCCACTTTCTATGGTGCTATAATGGTTTTCACCCGTTGGCTGCCTGGATCCATCCCTCTAACTGTTCGCTTTCCTTATGGTGCTCTTTGGGTTAGGGTTTGTGGATTACACTTTGAGTACCTATCCATGCATGTCGCCAATATAGCAGGTAACCTTCTCAGTCATGACTTCTTGTGTAACACCCGCAAATGTACCCTATTTTATTTTAATCATATTATATTATTATTAATTAGCGTAATTTTAGATTTAGATTAGAACTTAATTTCCCGTGTCTAATTTAGCAAATCCGAGTTCATATTCGGACTCTACTCGAAATTCCGTGTGGGTTACGTGAAAGTCCTAGACCTCTAATTAGACTCCTCTAATTAGTTCATTAAATTACGTTAACTTAATGATTTAGGATCTAGTTATCATGCATGCAAATATAAAAGCATAAAAGAAAAGATACAAAACATCCTTACATTGGGATTTTTCGGTTCAATATGGGCACAATAAGAACTCCTTCTTATTGTTCTTGAGCATGAAATTAATGGATGATCCTCCATAAAACAACCTCCAAAGTAGAAGGTCTCGTTCTAGTTGCACCCAAGATTAAACCCAAATAATCTTAACTTATTATTAACTAGATAATAAGTAAGAATTAATACTGCTAATATTTTTGTATTACTACACTAGTAATATGGTATAAATATTAGTTTGCATGTGAGTTTTTAGAGAGTTGTTGAGTTAGAAAGAGAAGTTAGAAATAAGCATGAAAATCAAGTGAGTAAAAATGAACAACTAATGCCCATTTTATGGCACTATGGCCGGCACCCACAAGCCCCAAAATGGTTATAAAACAATTTTGTGAGGAGTGACTTGTAAAACAATTTTAAACAAGTCACTCATATAATGACCCCTCACGAAATTATATAAGTGATTCCAAGACCCACCTTTAGACAAAAAATAGTCATCGTATGCTACCTTTATCTAAAAATGGTAAGTCAATACTTGACTACCTCTACCCTTAGAACTCTTGGTTGACGGATTTCAGCTAAATCCATCTCCTAGTCCCAAGATAACGCTTATCTCGTTGAGTCCAATCCAATTTTTAGCTTGTGATCGTATCACCCTACTTACCCGAGGTAAAAAGGACCCACGAGCGTGGTAGCCCTAATGAACACGGGATTCATAGGTGTTACTAATTGGTAAGGCTAATCTCAATTTTTTAAGTTATGTGAGAGGTCTTGTCAATTTAGTCATTAATTCCCTATAAGTGAACTAAATCGGAGAATTTTGAATAACTTTGAATTGACAATCGCGAAATAAAAATGCATGTTGGCGATTTTGGCATGTGCGGAAAAAACATAAAGCAAGCAAATAATAAATCCTAGTATGGCCACCTAGCTAATCTAATTAACTAGATGATTAAAAAATCGGAAACCAACTCCTTGGCCCCTTGCCTCTTCATGGAACATACTTCAAAAAGGCACCGTCTTTTGGAACACCGACTTCGGGAATCTCCGTCTTTATAATAATTAATTACAAAAAGATACAAATAAAATTCCTATTATACATTTGATCTAAAAATGAAATTAAATTATTACAAACGGCGATACGAGATCGCAAATAAAATTACAACCGAATCGGTATTCCCTTACATTACGGGTAATACCGATTAAAATAATCTAGGCCATACTAGGTACAACTTGCATTAAAAATTAAATAAATGACATTCATTCATTCAACAATAACAACATAAATAAAATGCTGTAAAAATCATGCCAAAATCGCCCTTAACACTTATCATGCTCATTCTAGCTCGGTTTTATGGATTTTATCGATTTTTAACCATTAAAAATCAATAATCAACACTTAAATCGTATTTAAGCTCAAACTAAATATCTAAACTGATTTAGAACTCAAAATTAGTCCCCACTAACTTTGTTTGTATTTCATTAGTTCGAATTGATCGTATTTGCTAAGTATAGAGGTTTAATCATAACATTTATGAAATAAAACCAAAATAAAAAATAAAACTCATAAAAATTTGAAACCAAAAACTTTGTACATTCTGGAACATTTCCAGGAACTCTAAAAACCAGAAACATTTGCCCAAAAATTTTGAATAAAGTTTATGAACAAATAACTTAATATTCAACGGTTTTATCAAATAAAACTCATTAAATATAGTAAAACAGTGAAACAAATTATAAAATTTCACCAAGATGATATAAATCAGATTATGAAATGTACCAAAAAATTTCAAGACCAGAAAAGGACGTTTCAATTTTATGAACATAATAATCTCACTTTATTGACTTTTATCTCATAAAAATCAATAATCATGCAAAACTTAATCAAAAGTTACGAAAATCAAAATTTCGTGATTTAAAAATTTCATGTGAGATCATATAAAAATTTCATGGCCAGAATCAACATGCAACTATTTTTAGTTAACTTTTAACATAAAATATGCATATTAACATGATTTAAAGGCCATAAATCAAAATAAATAGCAAATTAATCCCTAAAATCACCAAATTTGACCACAGCCTATTTTAGGTCAGTAGTTATGCATGCAAATCAAAAATTTTGTGTAAACCATTTTTTAACACAATTTTTCAATTTTACCCAAGTTATCGTATAACTCGATTTTAATGCTTAAAATCAACATGCATGTAACAATTGAGCTCTGATACCACATGAAAGTCCTAGACCTCTAATTAGACTCCTCTAATTAGTTCATTAAATTACGTTAACTTAATGATTTAGGATCTAGTTATCATGCATGCAAATATAAAAGCATAAAAGAAAAGATAAGACCAAAACATCCTTACATCCAGGATGATCCTCCATAAAACAACCTCCAAAGTAGAAGGTCTCCTTCTTGTTGCACCCAGGATTAAACCCAAATAATCTTAACTTATTATTAACTAGATAATAAGTAAGAATTAATACTACTAATATTATTGTATTACTAAACTAGTTACATGACATGAATATTAGTTTGCATGTGAGTTTTAGAGAGTTGTTGAGTTAGAAAGAGAAGTAAGAAATAAGCATCAAAAATGAAGTAGTCAAAATGTGAACAACTCTTGTTCACTTATAAAGGCCATATGGCCGGTCAAGACTCACTCAAATGAGTGATTTTTGTGCTTATTTTATTCTCATGCAAATAGGTAGAGTGTGGGTAAGAGAATGATAATGATCATGTGTCATAACATGTCATAATCACTTGGTGGAGTGTGGAATTGGTAGAGCAAAATCACTAGTGATTTTGTCTACACAAAACCGGTGCACATGAGTCCACAATGGACCATTTTTATTTTTGATATTTGTTCCACAAATACTTATTAATCATATTCTTAATTGTCTTGTATAATTAAGTGTTAATTTGATCATATAACAATTATATGACACAAATTAATAAATAATATGTACTTAACTTTTAAGTGATATTTTACCATTATATCAATTTATAATGGATCCCACAATGACCAGTTAATTTATTTTACAACTCCTTGTAAATATAATTAACTAATTACCTCTACCTCAAAATATATGCATTACCTCAACTAATTTAATGAATTAACGATTAATCACTAAATTAAATCTTATTTAATCGTATTAAAATAAGACGTAAAATTTATTCAGTCAGTTATCGTATAATTGACTAATAAACTTAAGTGGAATGAGTTCCTACCTCAATTTCCAATAAATAACTCTCGTAACTAAACGTACATATCAAATATATGTAATGCACTAATTAAACTGTATCGTATACAAATAATTAGTATTCTATTTGGGTCTCATCCTATAGGTGTGACCTAAAGGGATCAGTTGATTACCGCCGTCATACGACAATAACGTCAAACTCTAGTCAGCCGAGCGTTACCGAGTTACGTTAATCAACTGACGTGGAGTATCAAAATATACTAATCATGCCACGTATATTCCAAATGAGATTTATTATATAAATGCACTATTGTGGAGGACACTTACTCCAACATTACGCCTTAAGCCGCATTTTGGGCTTTTTCCCCAATATTTTTTCCACTCACCTTATAACCCATTTTTCCCCATATTTTTCCACTCACTCTCTTCATCTTCACCAAGCCACCAAAACCCTAACCACCATTTTTGGATCATCTCAAGCTTCACTCAACTCATCCTTTCCTCACCCAAATCTCTTGATTTTCATCATAATCTTCCTCTCTTATCCTCATATACCTTGTGTGGTAATAAAATTACCGTCTTTCTCATTTTCAATTTTTCCGTCTTTCTCAAAGGTGAATTGTATTCATCTTTTGTTGTCTTTGTAAAGGTGGAGACCTTCAAGACCCCGACAAGGATTACTATCTCGTGGAGGAAGACTTAGAAGACGATTGAAGATGCACAATGGTAACGGTGAAGGGTTACTCGATATCAATACGTGTTTTAATGCTTTAATTGATGTTTACTAAATGTCTAGTGACAATTATTAGGCATTTAATGTGGTTTGATATTATTAAATATGGTTAGAATTTGATGAGTATTCTTAGAATTTGTGTTGGTTGATGATTGTTGATGATTGATGATGATGGTTGATGATTGTTGATGATTATTGGGATGTTTGATGATTTTCGTGCGTATGTATTCCCAGCCGGCCGACCGGCCGACCGGTCAGCCGACCGGCTTGGAAAGCGGCTGACATTTTCGAGAATTTTTGGGTATTGTGTAATTCCCAGCCGGCCGGCCGACCGGCTGGGACTCCCTCATCTTTTCCTTCTTTTCTCTCTTTGGCATGTGCTCCCAGCCGGGTAGCCGGCGGCCGGTCCCTTGACCGGCAGGGACATCCCTATATTTTTGATTGTTTTTGATTGTTGCTGAAGTGCCAGCCAGGTAGCCGGCGGCCGGTCACCGTGACCGGCTCGCACCCCCTGTGCTCCCTTCTCTATTTCTTTTCTTATACTCTCACTTATAATAATTTGTACGGTTCATTAGTCGTATAAATTTACGTAATAGCTTTAAATATTCATGTTTAGAAGAACATATGATATCCCACTCGCTTATATCGCATATTTTGTGACGGTTTTTGATATGTTCCCCTTTGAGTCAGTTTTACCTATGTTTTGATTTGAGCACTAATTGTTAAGTGATATGAACTCTCATTCCCCGGCTATACCGCCTTGCTCGTTAGACTGGAATGTAGGAACGAGGAGGTGTATCCTTAATGCTTGTATGCATGTTTTAGTGGGGATATGACGACGTTGTTGGGAGGCGAACGCAATGCGTTGATCGAGCGGGCCGTCAAATGTCGTATCCTTGCAAGGTGGTGTCACTGCATGTATCGTACCGCTTGATTATGATCCTTGTGCTCTTTCCGCCTCTTTCATGTAGTTGTGACCGAATTTGGGGTACTCGGCTTCTGTGTTTGACCGAGTCTTGGATGCGAAATGTGTCGCATGTCGAATCGGAACATGTTTATTCCGAGAGTCTGGCCAGGTTTAGACTAGGACCGTATTATTATTGTCGTCCTACCGGGAGGAAATGAGTCTTTCATATACGAAACGTTTATCGTGTATGGTTCAGGGAAATGTTTATCCTGTGGACGTGTTTTGATCATTCTTGCTATGTACATGGTGCTAGTGCGTGTCATTAACCGTGAGAGAGTATGTTACCATAATCGTATGTTTGGATGGATGCCTATATGATGACTCTTTGTGACCGATGGATGACTTGGCGTGGTTTATATGTCGAGTCTCTTTCTTATCAAGTATATGCCACTAACGGCGAGATGTAAGCCCTAGTGAGTATATAGTTGCCTAAGGGTTTCTTCCCCGAGTCTGTCTATAATCTGATGCTTACAGTTTTGTACTTCACGCGCCTATATCTTAATATATTGACATGCTTATTTATACTTCTCGTAAATCACATATATATTTATATATATATATATATATATATATATAGGGTCAGGATCCGGTGAGAACCACTAATATAATGAGAACCGTGAGAACCTTTACTAAATCTCCACCAAATTTTGTTCCGAAAGTTTTGATGGATCATTTACCATTAGTTTAGCTTGTTCAAGAGAAAAATTTGCAGTAAGTAAACAAATTTTATCGATTATATTAAAACATATATAGTTAATGTACATAAATTCAATTAGGTAAACTAAAACTACTCTAAATGCATGAAAACTAGCACTAGGTGCATGAAAATTGTCACATGCATTAAAACAATTACTAGGTGCATGAAATAATGGGCTCTAGATGCATGAAAATAAGTACTAAGTGCATGAAAATTGTTAGATACATGAAACTGACTACTAGGTGCGTGATAATTAATAAATTGTATTTCGCCTCAATTTCCGTCAGTAGCGTATAATTTTTTGACCAAGAAATGTGTTATCTTGCCATAGAATTCTACGCCGAACCCAAATATGTTGTTATTTTTAATAAATAAATTTCTTAAGGCGTAGTTCTCACGGTTCTCATTATCTTATTGGTTCTCACCGGATCCCAATTCTATATATATATATATATATATATATATATATATATATATATATATATATATATATATATATATATATATAAGTATGCTTCTACATGTTTATTACAGTTTAAGTATGTTATTTGTGATATGGCTGAGAGAACCCGGAGTTACTCCCCACTGACTGTGGCGTTCATGTTTCATGAATGAACAGGTTGCTTGGCTGGATCTTTGCTTGTTTTTGGGTTCGGGTGTGAGTTAGCGGGCGTTGAACTTGACGATTCACCCATAGACTGCAACAGGAGTATGTGACCAAGCCAAGACACGAGCCATGACACGAGCTCAAGACAAGACACAAACTCAAGACAAGACTCAACATCAAAACAACAACATCCATTCAGACAACACCATGACCAGCTATGACAATGTTCTATTTAGTCCAAGCCACAACCACTTCAAGCCTGCTAAGACAACACCACCACAACCAGAACAAAACCTAGCCATCCACTTCCCAAGACTAAGCGACAACAAAGCTCAGCCAACAGCCCAACAAACCCAACACAGCAAAAACAGCCCCCAGCCAAAAACAGCCTATCACAGCCTTTCTAAACAAGGTCCATGGGGCCCCACACAATCAAACAAGCCTAACCAACCCCCAAACCTATGCCTTGGGAAGGTCCCCTACAACTTTCCCCAGGACTTCCCTCCCAAGAAACAAACACACAAAGAGTTAGCTTAGGGACAACTTCAGACGGTCCAGATTTCAGCCTTTTGCAGTAGTTAACATGTCACTATCAAACTTTCCTTTTATGATCAAAAAAACTCGAGGGCCTTTTAGAAGGACCTTTGGCATCCATCCCACTTCAGTTGAGCTCAAGAATCAAGCTCAGAAGTCCACCCCTCCACCAGTTTCAACCCCAACAAACCCATTAAGGCAGATTGTCCCATTAGAAGTACTTTTCTGCTTTATCTACTTTATGTCAGTTTCTTGCAAGTTTGTAGCTGTTATTTTGTTTCATGTTGTAAGCCTTTGTGGCCCTAGATATCTCCTAACGTCTGAGTTGTATCCTTGTTGCCTATATAAGGCCTTTACCTAATGAAATGCAAACCAGATTTGAAGTAAAACATAAAACTGAAACC
The DNA here is from genome assembly GCA_022085475.1 of Heliosperma pusillum. Classification (NCBI taxonomy): domain Eukaryota; kingdom Viridiplantae; phylum Streptophyta; class Magnoliopsida; order Caryophyllales; family Caryophyllaceae; genus Heliosperma; species Heliosperma pusillum. The sequence continues at coordinate 14,263 of JAIUZE010019958.1, forward strand.
TTGTTTCTGTTGCATCTCTTGGCTGTGTGCTTGAGACAACTTCCTTTGCTTTGTGCTTGGAAGTGAGCTTGGGTCCTTAGCTGTGTGCTGGGATCAAATTTCAACCCTCAATCATTGGCTTTGTGCTTTGGTTAAGGTCATATCCTAGTTCTTTGTCAATCAGTCCAAACAGAAACAGAGTAATTGCAAAGTGTCTGAACCTCAATCAAATTGTCATTGTTTTAGTTGTCTTTCTGAATAATTTCAGTGCAAATTGGTTATCAGAGCTTTGGTTTGTGAGTTCATCTACCTAACTACATTAAAAACACAAAAATACAACCATGAGTGAAGAGAGAATCACAGGTCTTGAAAACACAGTTCAAGGTCTTGTCAGAACTGTAATGGAGGTCTCTAGATCTGTCAATGAACTCCTTGAGGGCCAACATAACAATGATACAAGGGGAGGCAGAGGTCGAGGAAGAGGAGCACCTTTCCCACAAGGTGGAGGAAGGAGGAGACAACCTGTAGATCAGTTTAAAATGTCAGATTCAGATGGCTCAGATCACAGTCTTCTCAGACACCAAGACAAAGATATCAAGGTAGAGATTCCTGACTTTCTAGGTAGCTTGAACCCTGATGATTTCTTAGATTGGCTAAGGTCTGTAGAAAGAGTCTTTGAGTTTAAAGGATACACTGATAGAAAGGCTTTTAAGGTTGCTATCATGAAACTAAAAGGATATGCCTCACTGTGGTATGAAAACATGAAAACCTTGAGGGTTAGGGAAGGGAAAGAACCTGTAAAGTCAGGGCTCAAACTGAAAAAGAAAATGAGAGCTAAGTTTGTCTCTAGGGACTACACTCAAGACATGTTCATTAAGCTTACTCACCTAAAGCAAGACCAAAGACCTTTAGAGTCCTACCTAAGAGACTTTGAACAACGCACTTTGCAATGTGAGGTTGTTGAGAAATCTGAACAAAAGATAGCAAGGTTCTTAGAGGGGTTGGATGAAAGGATAGCTAGTAAAGTCAGGTTACAAAACATATACTCCTTTGAGGAAGCTGTCAACTTGTCTTTAAGGGTAGAAAAATTGGGAAAAGGAAAGGCAGTGCTTCTAAGACACCTTCCAGAACCCCCACCTTCAAACCTTTTGTAGGAGTTAAGATAGGAGAACCTGTGGTTCCTGTTAAGACTCCTTTCAACCTTGATAAAGGCAAGGCTGTTGAGGCAGGCCAAAGGAAGACTACCCCTCTCAAAAAGTGCTTTCAATGTCAAGGGTATGGACATTTTGCTAGAGAATGTCCATCTAAAAGGGCTATGAGTACCCTAGAAGTAATCCATTGGGGAGATGATGAAGTGTTGGTCTGTGATGAAGAGATGGAAGAGCCTGAGGTAGAGGCTAGTGAGGAGTTGATAGAGCCTGATGCAGGGTTAAGTTTTGTAACATGGAGGGTAATGCATACTCAACCACAACCTTTGGAAGAGGACCAAAGACACCAGATCTTTAGGACCAGATGTACCATCAAGGGTAGAGTATGTAACCTCATTATTGATGGGGGAAGCTGCACTAATGTGGCCTCCAAAGCACTGATAGACAAGCTAGCTCTACCCACCAAAGACCACCCCCTACCTTACAAACTCAGATGGCTAAACAAAGGGGCTGAAATCAAGGTGGATAAACAATGTGTTATACCTTTCTCAATTGGTAAAGGGTATGTGGATGAGAGTCTTTGTGATGTTCTACCTATGGATGCATGTCACCTTCTGCTTGGGAGACCATGGGAGTTTGATAGGGATGCCATACACCATGGGAGAGACAACACTTACACATTCAAGTATGGGAAGAAGAAGATCACCCTAGCACCTTTACCACCTGCTTTAAAGATCAACCCAAACCCCATGAGTGAGGCTTCCAAAGAAGTCATGTTGATAAGTGAATCAGAAATAGCACAAGAGCTAAGTGAGCTACACCCTGTATACATATTGCTAGTCAAGGAGACTGGGATGAGTATCATTGATATCCCTGAGGAGGTCAAATCTATCCTAGAAAGTTATGGTGATGTCTTCCCTACTGAGCTTCCTAGTGGACTGCCACCACTTAGAGGGATAGAGCACCACATTGACCTAGTGCCTGGAGCTATCTTACACAACAAGCCAGCCTACAGGAGTGACCCTAAGGCTACACAAGAGCTCCAACTTCAAGTAGGTGAACTACTCAACAAGGGCTATGTCAGAGAGTCCCTCAGTCCTTGTGCTGTACCAGCCTTGCTTGTGCCAAAGAAGGATGGGACTTGGCGTATGTGTATTGATAGTAGGGCAATCAACAACATTACCATCAAGTATAGGTTTCCCATACCTAGACTTAATGATATTCTGGATGAGCTAAGTGGGGCTCAAGTGTTCACTAAGATTGATCTGAGGCAGGGCTACCACCAAGTGAGGATAAGAGCAGGGGATGAATGGAAGACAGCTTTCAAGACTACACATGGGCTTTATGAATGGCTGGTGATGCCTTTTGGGTTGTCTAATGCCCCTAGCACCTTCATGAGGTTGATGACAGAGGTCCTAAGGCCTTACTTAGGCAAGTGTGTAGTGGGTTACTTTGATGATATTCTTATTTACAGTTCAACTAAGGGAGAACATTTGCAACATCTGAAGTTGTTGTTTGAGGTCCTAAGAGAAAACAAGTTGTATGGCAAGCTAGAGAAGTGCACCTTCATGCAGCCTGAGGTTTACTTCCTTGGGTTCATCATCTCTAAGAAAGGGGTAGCAGTTGATCCTGAGAAAGTGCAAGCAATCAAAGAATGGCCCATTCCCCAAACTGTTACTGATGTAAGAAGTTTCCATGGGTTGGCATCTTTCTATAGGAGGTTCATACAAGGGTTTAGTTCAATCATGGCCCCTATTCCTGAGTGCATGAAGAAGGGAGAGTTCAAGTGGAATGAGAAGGCTGAAAGGTCCTTCAATCTGATCAAAGAGCTATTGTGCAAGTCTCCAATATTGGTTCTACCAGACTTTAACAAACTCTTTGAGGTAGAGTGTGATGCCAGTGGTCTTGGCATAGGAGCTGGGCTTACTCAAGAAAAGAAACCTGTGGCATACTTTAGTGAGAAGCTAAATGGGGCCAAGCTTAACTATTCCACATATGACAAGGAATTCTATGCCATTGTGAGGGCATTGAATCATTGGGGACACTACCTGAAGCCTAAGCCTTTTGTGCTTCATTCTGATCATGAGGCTCTCAAATACATCAATGGACAGCACAAACTCAACCCCAGGCATGCCAAATGGGTAGAGTTCTTGCAATCCTTCTCATTCTCAAGCAAGTATATAGAGGGTAAGAACAATGTTGTAGCTGATGCATTGTCTAGAAGGTCTGTAATGTTGACCTTCATGGAGCAAAGGGTGTTGGGGTTTGAATTTATGAAAGAGCTCTATCAAGAGGACCCAGACTTCAAGCATGAATGGGAGGTACATCAAGAAGGGCAAGTCACGAAAGGGAGCAAATACACAGCTCAAGAAGGATACTTATTCTATGGGAACAAACTGTGTGTGCCTAAGGGACCTTATAGGGGACTACTGGTCAAAGATGTTCACTCCAATGGCCTTGCTGGTCACTTTGGGGTACAGAAGACCTATGACATCTTACAAGATCAGTTCTATTGGCCTAAGATGCTTAGTGATGTGCAAGATGCCCTCAAAAGATGCAGATCTTGTCAACTAGCCAAGGCACATTTTCAAGCAGGCCCTTACACACCACTTCCAGTACCCAACAAGCCATGGGAAGACCTCAGTATGGATTTCATTGTAGCCTTACCTAGAACTCAAAGGGGAAAGGATTCAATCATGGTGGTTGTAGATAGATTCAGCAAGATGGCACATTTCATTGCTTGTAAGAAGACTGAGGATGCATTGGGGGTAGCTGAACTATACTTTAGGGAGGTTGTCAAGTTCCATGGGGTCCCTAGAAGCATTGTCTCAGATAGAGACACAAAGTTCATGAGCCATTTCTGGAGAACCTTGTGGAAGCTATTGAAGACTAGGTTATTGTTTAGTACTTCTCACCATCCCCAAACTGATGGGCAGACAGAAGTCACTAACAGAACACTAGGGAAGATCTTAAGGAGCATTGTTTCTAAGTCATTGAAAGATTGGGACCTCAAGCTAGCACAAGCTGAGTTTGCCTTCAACAGAGCTCCCTCCAGCAGCAAAGGTAAAAGTCCTTTTGAAACAGTTTATGGCACTAATCCTCTCATGCCTACAGACCTAGCACCAGTCAAAGGAAACAAGGCAAGCTATGATGCAAAGAAAAGAGTTGAGCAAATGATACAGATTCATGAGCAAGTCAAGAAGCAGATTGAAAGGTCCAATGAGTTGTACAAGGCTAGGTCCAAGGGACCTAAGAAAGCAAGGGAGGTCAAGGCAGGGGATCTTGTATGGTTGTATTTAAGAAAAGAGAGATTTCCAGACAAGAGGAGAAAAAAGCTCATGCCAAGAGCTGATGGACCATTTGAGATATTGGAGAAGATAGGCACAAATGCTTACAAGGTGGATCTACCAGGAAGCTATGGTGTACATGGTACTTTCAATGTTGGAGACCTGAGTCCTTACCATGGTGAATCAGATGATGAAGGTGAGGAAGATTTGAGGGCAAATCCTTTTCAAGAAAAGGAGGTTGCAACGGGAGTATGTGACCAAGCAAAGACACGAGCCATGACACGAGCTCAAGACAAGACACAAACTCAAGACAA
>JAIUZE010019960.1:0-17650 GCA_022085475.1 Heliosperma pusillum
AATACTCAAATCGATAAGCTTATTTTATTTTTCAATTATGCGATAATTGACTAATAAATTTATATCTTATTTTAATACGATTAAATAAGATTTAACTTAGTAAATAATCGTTAAATTACTAAATTAGTTGAGGTTTTGAGATAGAGGTAATTAGTTAATTATATTTACAAAGAGTTGTAAAATAAATAAACTAAGCATTGTGGGACCCATTATATATTGATATAATGGTAAAATATTACTTAAAATGTTAAGTACATATTATTTATTTAATTGAGTCATATAATTGTTATATGATCAAATTAACACTTAATTATACAAGATAATTAACCATCTGATCAATAAGTATTTGTGAGACAAATATCAAAAATCAAAATGGACCTAACTAGGCCAAGAGGGCCGGTTTTGAAGTAGTTACAAGGGTGATGATTTTTGTTCATGTTTACACTCCTTAGTTACCTTTTGAAGGTGACATAACAAGTTGAATATAATCTTCATCCTTTCTACAACACTCCACTCTAATGCATGTGACCAAAATTGAACAAAAAATAGTCCAAATGTGGACTAAACCATCCGGCCAAATGGCCTTTAAAATGGGCATTTGTGTTCATTTTTACTTACTTCATTTTGGGCAATTGTCATACTTCTCTCTAAAACTCTTCTTCTCACTATAAACTCTCAAACACTAATATTTACTAAGTATTACTAGTGTAGTAATATAGTCATAATATTAGTAGAATAATATCTATCTTATTATCGAGTTAATAATAAGGGTAGATTATTTGGGTTAATCTTGGTGCAACTTAGAGGAGATCTTCTACTTTGGAGATAGTTTGTGTTCATCCATATTTATAGCTCAAGAACAACAAGAAGGAGTTCTTGTTGTGCCCTTATATTTTCCATATCAATGTGAGAAAATTTCTTCTCTTATATAAATGTCTTTATATTTGCATGCATGTTACATAGATCATTATAAACTAAATTAAAAAGTAATTTAGTAAATAATTAGAGGAGTCTAATTAAGGTCTATGGACTTTCAGAGGATTAGCTATATTTTGTTGTTGACTTGTACATTTTGACTTACTTTTGTACATTTGATTTTGTCTTAGGCGAAAGCCCCAAGTTTTGGATTTTTGGATTTTGTTTTGGGCGCGAGCCCCCAGTTTGATGTACATGCCTCTTTTGAGTGCCTCTGTTGCTGGGTATTGTTCCTGCCGGTTAGTCTAAAAAACAGGTTTGATAGATGACGGTTTATGCCATCGTGCTGCCGAAAATCACATAGCAATCACATAATAGAAATCACATAATGTAGCATATTGAAGGCCTAAACTGGCGTAAAATAGAAATGGAATGTGCAAAAATGAAAAAAATGGCCATCCCGAAAAAATGACTGGATGGTAGAGAGGGTTACCCCCAAAAAAAAGAATGTTTAAAAGAAATGTAAGTTTATAAAGAAAATGTTTAGAAATGATTCCCTAAAATGAAATGAAAAAAATGAGTAAAGGTGCTTGTTTGGCGACAATGTCAAATTCCGTCTCGAAAAGCGAACGCGACCAGGATTGGAAATCCAATATTATTGAAAATCGGCGTATTACCGAATCTATAAACTATAGGAATAGGAAGTTATAGTTGGACGTGAATGAGGAAAGATCCATTGCTGGAAATCAGGGAAAAAGACTTGGGGAAGAGGCGCAGCAAGACCTGCGACTCTTCGAAAGGACGCAACTCATGCTGCGTCCGTTCCCGGGTTAGTCCGTCCCTAATTAAAATTCGTAAAGCGCGAATAGTATAAGTAGACATGTCGAGAAAGCTATTACTCTTATAATTCTACTGTCTATCAATACGATTATACACAAAAAATCTCTCTAAAAACCAAAGCTTTCACAATCATGCATGTTTTTGAAAACCGTTTTAAGGAGTGGACCAGCGAGTTCACCAATGTAGAGAAACAAGATATGGGTGCTTTCAATTCAGGATCGATCTTGAGACTAAAATTAGTAAAGGTTTTGAGGCCTTTCTTGGATGCTTGTCTTGAGTACTTGATAAGCGATATTTTGTACTAATTTATCCCCCGTTTTAGCTCGATTTCCATACGATTTATGCACTTTGTTAAGTGATTAACGAGCTAATATTGCTATTTTAGTTGTTTTGCGTGCTTTGACTCGTTTTATAGGAAATGAAGCGGTTTTGCTATATTTTCTTACTTTATGGAGCAAAGGCACTAGAATACGAGTATTCAAGGAACCGATGATAGCAATATCACGATTTGACTACGATTCCGCTACATCCTTCTCATCTTGGACTTTGACTTTGTTTCTCAAAGGAAAACATCAACCCAAGTCAAAGGAAGACTAGGCCAAGCCCAATTACGTGTTACATTGACCAAGACCAAGGCATAAGATTCCGTGCCCAAAGACGAAATTGGAAGAGACGGAAAAATCCATCAGGGTTACATACCCGATCGGATTACCACATACCCGATCGGGTATGTTTGCTGATGAGCGTCTCTTGGCTCTTCTTCTACTAAGCTTTAATGGAGTGTTTTATGGCTTTGTCTAGGGTACGAATTTTGACGAAATACAGCAGCTATGCAACCCTATAAAAGCCAAGGATCATCTCATTAGAAAACAACAATTTAGAAGAGAACAACACACAAAAACACACATTTCTATTTTACATATAAGTTTTAGTTTATAGTTTATAGTTTATGCAATCTTATATTATTTTTACAGCAATTTCTTAGTACTTCTCTAGTGTTTCAATAAGCATTTGTCATTATATTGGGTTGGATATTTGTTCTTTGCTTTCTTTCCTACATAATTGTTCTCCAATCTCGGTAATTTTCTATCCTTTATTTATGCAATTTCCGACATCATGAACTATAATCTCATTAGTCTTGTTTTTATATTATTGTTGTTAGGAAATCCATATAAAAATAATCTAGTCAAAACCAAAGTATCGTTTAGTTTGTCATCTTTTATTTCGCCTAATCATATAATCATAAAATTCATCATTAGAATCATTACTAATATAATCTTGATCACCTTAATCACTTTAGCACTTTTATTTCGTAGTTTAATTTTGCTCATCATTTTTCTCTTAATTTATTTAATCACATAAATTAAATATAATATTGTAAGATTATCATTATGTAAATACAATAAATAAAATTGAAATATCGAAATGATTTTCTAGTTAAAATGAATTAAAAGAAGAGTCGATACCAATAGAACCATCTAGTTTGTTTCTTCCTTTGGTTGTGTCAAATTCTATAACTTTGTTTAGTGGCCATAAGCAATTGTTTGTATTAGTCAATTTCCGTCTTAGAAACGAGAGTTGGGATGGGAATTAGGACTACCAATAAGGGTTTAGTGACCTAACCAGGCTGAGAGGACGTTAGGACCCATTAAAAAGTCAGTACGAATCCGAGAGGAATATACCGCTACAAGGCTTAGACAATCATAGTAATTCTAATGTTGGTATCAATAAAGCTTTTAAATCATTTGACATGTATTTCTAATTCTCTATATCAATTTGATTAGATAGTTTATTTTCTTGTTGTTTAGTTAGTTTACTTTACTGTCATTTTATTACCGTCCATAGATAGTTTATTTTATTGTCATTTGCTAGTGTATTAGTTTAGTTAGATAGCTTTACAATATTGTCATTTTAATTATCGTTCTTAGTTAGATTTAATTATTGTCATTTTCCTTTCCGTCAATTAGATTAGGTCTATTTTTATTGCAATTTCCATACTCGTCATTTAAATATCGTCAATACATACTTGTCATTTTATTTCATGTTAGTAGTTTAGACAATCACCCCAAATGAATCGAACTTAAATGAAAATCACTCCATAGCAATTCATAGTTAACACGTACTCCCTGAGGATCGATCCCTACTTCCCTAATTACATTCCTTATGTTGTTAGCCTAAGTGTGGGTAATTATTTTTGTATCGGGACTGTGACACACCCCGGTCAGTACTAGGACTCAATTTTGCATGTTTTTGCCTTTCCTGGAGGTGATATTTGTCCTATTCCTGAAGAGATAGCTGCCATTGGAGGATGGGACCCTGAAGATGCACTAGCTATACCCCATAGCTCCCAAGAGTATAAGAATAAATTCACGGACCTCCTAGGATTGACTAAGGCTGAGGTATATTGTTATGTGACCTCGAAAGGTATCCGTATGAACGATTTCGACGATCGGTTCATAAATAGGGGGGACTCTTCTATGTCATATGCTGCGAGGCACAGAGCCTTTGGATTTTGCCTTTTGCATTGTTATATATTGCAAGGTCACGTTGATAAGGAGATGAGAGGAGACCCTTTTTTCTTGAACTTGGTGGACCAAATGGAGCTGCGCGAGTCCAGTATGCCTTTGTCTTGGAGAGATCATCCTTGGCCTGGATAATAGAAAGGCGAATCGAGAATTTCCATATTTGGGAAGTTCCATTATCTTGCAGGTAAGAATTCTTTCTTTTTTCTTTCTTCCTTCTTTTTTTTTGTCTTTTGTCTTCTATTTTTTGTCTCTCTTTTTTGTTTTTTGTTTTTTTTGTTATTCGTTTAACCTGTTCCTTTTCTTTGCTGCAGATATGGTTGATGGAACGACTGCGATTGATCGAGCCCCCAATTAATGTGTCGGGATATCGTGCTTGAGCAATTACTATGAGACCCAGGCTCTACATGGTGGACTTTTCCCGGGTATGCATGTGACAACCCTCGCGAATGCGGAAATAAAACATACAAGCATGTGATTTAATTAACGGAAAATACGATGTTTTTAAAACTTTTTACATGCAAGATAGAAATACGAGGAATGTCAATAATTACAAACCAAGGTATAAAATACTACAAAGAGACGAAGTCTCTCAAAATGTTATCAAGTAACAGAGTTATTAGCAACTAGCTAAAAATCGTCTAGAGGTGTGTCATCCAGGCCAACGCCCGCTAGCTCACACCCGAACCCAAAATACCACAAGCAAAAAGCCATCCAATCAAGCAACCTGTTCATCCATGAAAAAAATGAACGCCACAGTCAGTGGAGAGTAACTCCGGGTTCTCCCAGCCATATCACATTAAACGTGCATAAACAGAAATACGAAAGTAGAAGCATGCATATATAGATATACATGTGAAACACGAGAAGGATAAATAGGAAATTCAATATATAAAGATAAGAGCATATGAAGTACAAATCCATAACCATCATATTATACAAAGACTCGGGGATGACACTCTTAGGCAACCATACACACTCACTAGGGCTTGCATCTCACCGTTAGCGGCATAAGTTTGATATGATTGAGACTCAGCAAACAAACCATATCAAGTCATCCAAAGATCACAAATAATCAATCATATAACCATCTATTCAGATGTACAATACGTTGACGACATCTCTCACGGTATATGACACGCACTAGCACCGTGTACATGGCAAGTATGATTAAAATCGCATCCACGGGATAAACATTTCCCTGAACGCATACACGATTAACATTTCGTATATGTAGACTAATTTCCTCACGGTAGGACGACGATATAAATATCCGATCCTAGTCTAAACCTGGCCAGACTCTCGAAATAACAGTTTCCGATTCGACATGCGATAAACGTTTCGCATCCAAGACTCGGTCAATCATAGACACCGAGTACCCCAAATTCAGTCAACCTTCACGAAAGAGGCGGAAAAGAGCACAAGCATCATAACAAGCGGTACGCTACATGCAATGACACCACCTCGCAAGTATACAACATTTGACGGCCAGGTCGATCAACGCAAAGTGTTTGCCTCCCAACAACGTCGTCATATGTCCACTAACATATGCAATCAAGCAGTAAGGATACACTCCCCGTTCCGACATTCCAGCCTTACGAACGTGGAGGTAGCCAAGGGAATGAGAGTACAAAGCACATAGAAAATTAGTGCTCAAACTGTAACATTTGTAAAACCGACTCAAAGTGGGACATACCAAAAACGTCACAAAACATGCGATACAAGCGAAGGGATTATCATATATTCGAAACATTAATATTTAAAGTCAACTTTTAGAATCAAACCCAGAAGTCAACAAAAGTCAAAGTCAAACCCGAAAGTCAACAAAAGTCAAAGTCAAACCCGAAAGTCAACAAAAGTCAAAGTGAAACCCGAAACCCGAGACCCAAACCCGACAATTGGAGTATGCTACAAACAAATCATCAATGCAAGAAGACCAAGTCCAAAGGGTCAAGGAAAGTCAAGGCGGGACTAGAATTCAAAGGGTCAACGAAAGTCAAGGCGCTCAACCAAGGGAAAAAATGGCAGCATGAAACGCTGCCAGCGCTAGGGAACGCTGCCAGCGTTCACACGACGCTGCCACCGTCTTGGTCTCAGGCAGGCGTTCCTTCAATATGCACGAAAATCATAATTTTCACTAAGGTTCAACATTCAACAATCATCATCTAACATCACAAATCATCAATTCTCATTATCATTTATCAACTAACAACAACTAGCATCAACACACAATTCCTAAGATTTCTAATCATATTCTAAATACGATCGCTAATCATAGAAAACACATAAAACACGTAAATGATATCGAGTAACCCTTCACCATTACCTTTTCGCGTCTTCACTCCGCGTCGATGTCCTCTTCTATCAAGAAGTAGTCTTTGTCGGGGTCTTGGAGGTCACCACCTACAATTAGATAATAAAAGAGGAATATAATTCACCTTTGAGAAAGACGGATAAATTGAAAAGCGAGAAAGACGGTACTTTTATTACCAATACGGATAGAGGACGATGAGAGGGAAAGAATAAGACGAACTTGAGTGAATTTGAGCGAGAAACGAAGGAGTAGAATCGATATTAAATTTGAGCAAATATGGAGGTTTGGGATTTGGGGTTTACTTGGTGAGGAAGGAGAAGATTGAATGTGAGGGAGTTAGGGTTATGAGGGAGTATATGAAGGAGTAAGTGGAAAACAAAAGGGAAAAAGCCCATTACTCCTTAAGACGTAACTTACTCGAAAACTCGCGTAAAGTCCAAAAACGAACTCGGAATTTCTAAATTAGACACGGGTAATTAAATTTTAAACTAAAACTAAATTTCGCTGAAAAGTATCCGTAAAATATTTTTACTATAAAAATACGGTACATTTGCAGGTGTTACAATCACCCCACCTTTTAAAAAGTTTCGCCCTCGAAACTTGAGCGAAAGAAAGATACCTCTATCGAATAGGCTCGGATATTTACTACGCATAGAAGATTCCGTTTCCCAAGTCTCTTCTTCAACATTGGCACATCTCCACAAAATTTTCACTAAAGGAACCACTTTACTTCTCAACTTCTTATCCTTGCGATCTAGGATGCGGATCGGCTTCTCTTCAAAGGACAAATTCGGTTCTAGCTCGGGCATTTCCGTTTGAAAGACATGGCTTGGATCACTAACATACTTTCTCAATTGAGAAACATGGAATACATCATGAACCTTAGCCAAATTCGGGGGCAAATCCAACTTGTAAGCAACGGCACCAATCCTTTTCACAATATCAAAGGGTCCAATGTATTTCGGGCTCAATTTACCCTTTACACCAAACCGTTTAACACCCTTCATTGGAGATACTTTCAAGAACACTTTATCCCCAACTTCAAATTCTAACGGTCTTCTTCGGATATCGGCATAAGATTTTTGTCGGTCTTGAGCGGCCTTCATTCTATCACGAATGACCTTCACATGATCAATGGTCTCAACAAGAACATTGGGGCCTAAGTCAAGAACATCACTCAATTGATTCCAACATATAGGACTTCGACATTTTCTTCCATAAAGAGCTTCATAAGGAGCCATCTTGATCGAGGCATGATAACTATTGTTGTAAGAAAACTCCACCAACGGTAGACTTTTTTCCCAACTAGATTGGAAGTCGAGTGCACAAGCCCTAAGCAAGTCTTCTAAAGTCTGGATAGTCCTCTCGATCTGACCATCAGTAGCGGCATGAAATGCGGTACTCATCAACAATTTACTACCCATGGCTTCTTTTAAAGCTTTCCAAAATCTCGAACAGAATCTCGGATCTCAGTCGGATATGATCTCCTTGGGAACACCATGGTACCTAACAATCTCATCAACATAGGCTTTGGCTAAACGATCTAAACTCCAACTCTCTTTGATCGGAATGAATCTAGCACACTTGGTCAAACGATCAACAGCAACCCAAACGTCATCTTTACTTCCAACGGTCCTTGGCAAAGCCATAACAAAATCCATGGAAATAGATTCCCACTTTCTTAGTGGAATATCCAACGGTTGTAGCAATCCACTGGGTCTCTTGTGTTCAATTTTCACTTGGTGGCAAGTAAGACATCTTCCAACATAAGACACAAATAAACTTCATCAAGAACTCGCTTTCTCAAATCAAGAGCTTCACCAAAATTGTAGCTTCAAGTCTTTGTACATCTTATCACCACCGGGGTGAATAGAATAAGGGGAAAGGTGAGCTTCATCAAGAACTCGCTTTCTCAAATCAAGAGCATTAGGCACAAATAAACGGCCATGTAATCGAAGAACACCTTTATCATCAAACTTGAAATCTTTAGCTTTTCCTTCTAGAAGTTTGGCTTGAATAGACTTGTACGTAGGATCATCAACTTGGTTCTCGCGGATCTCACGGAGGAAAACAGGTTCGGCAGTCATAGCACCAACATAATCAAATCCACGATCCACAAATTCCAACTTCAACTTTCGAAACTCAATACAAAGATCAACGGGTAATACCGACATAACATTCAAGGAATGAGAAGATTTCCTACTAAGCGCATCGGCAACAACATTAGCCTTCCCTTCATGGTACAACAACTCAAAATCATAATCATTCACCAATTCCAACCATCTTCTTTGTCTCATATTCAACTCTTTTTGAGTAAATATGTACTTCAAACTTTTGTGATCGGTGAATATATGACAATGAACACCAATAAGATAGTGTCTCCACACTTTCAAGGCATGGACAATGGCGGCTAATTCCAAATCATGAGTAGGATAGTTCACTTCATGAACTCTCAACTGTCTCGAAGCATAAGCCACCACTTTCCTACTTTGCATAAGTACACAACCCAATCCTATCTTGGAAGCATCATAATAGACATCAAAGTCTACACCATCTTCAGGCAAAGTCAATACCGGAGTAGTAGTCAACCTTTTCTTTAACTCTTGAAAAACGGCTTCACAAGCTTCATTACATAGGAACTTGGTTTCTTTCTTCAACAACTGGGTCATTGGTCTAGCAAGCTTTGAGAAATTTTTGACAAATCTTCGGTAGTAACTAGCTAAACCAAGAAAACTTCGAACTTCTCTAACATTGGTCGGACTCTTCCAATCCACCATAGCTTCAATCTTAGAAGGATCCACCATTACACCTTCTTTAGAAATTACATGCCCAAGAAAGGACACCTTAGTAACCAAAATTCACACTTGGAGAATTTGGCAAACCACTTTTGACGACGAAGAACACCCAAAATAGTCCTTAGATGAATAGCATGCTCTTCTTCGGTCTTGGAGAAAATAAGGATGTCGTCAATGAACACCACCACACACTTGTCAAGGTACTCACTAAATGTGCGGTTCATTTGATCCATGAAAATAGCGGGATCATTCGTCAATCCAAATGGCATCACCTTGAACTCATAATGACCATATCTTATACTAAAAGCGGTCTTTGGAATATCAACATCACGAACAGGAATTTGGTGATAACCGGATCTCAAATCAATCTTGGAAAAAGTAGAAGCAACCTCTAGTTGATCAAAGAAATCTTCAATCCTTGGCAAAGGATACCTATTCTTGATTGTAATTCGGTTCAACTCACGGTAATCAATACAAAGCCTCATAGAACCATCTTTCTTCTTCACAAAGAGCACGGGAGCACCCCAAGGCGAGGCACTTGGTCGAATAAAACCCTTCTCAATCATATCATCAAGTTGCTTCATTAACTCTTTCAACTCTGTTAGAGCCATACGGTAAGGAGCTTTGGCTATAGGTCCGGAACCAGGTACAAGATCAATAGAAAACTCAACATCACGCTCGGGAGGGATCCCGGGCAAGTCTTCAGGGAATACATCAACGAATTCACGAACTATAGGCACATCTTCAATATTTGGCAAAGAGGTAGTTGAAGAAGTCACAACACACAAGTATGCTTGGTGACCCTTTCTTACCATACTCACCAACTTCATTGCGGAAATCAAAGACACACCCTTTCGGGGATGAGATCCCTTATAGGTTATTCTAACTCCTAAAGGACTATTTAAATAAATCTTTTGATCTCTACACTCGAACCTAGCATGGTACAATGCTAACCAATCAATACCTAGAATTATATCCAACTCTCCTAGAGGAAACTTAAGGAGATTAGCGGGGAAGATAGAACCCGCAATAGATATTGGGACATTAGGATAAAGAGTAGAACAAGAGATAATCTCTCCGGATGGTAAGGATATAGGAGTATCCTTACTAGAAGTAGGCTCGATAGATAATTTATTAGCATAAGTCGAAGACACAAAGGACATAGAAGCACCGGTATCAAATAGAATAAGACACGGTTGATCTAAGATTGAGAACATACCCGTAATTATCTCCGGATGAGCATCGGCTTCGGCTCGGCTCAGAACGAAGATAGAACCCTTAGGTTTAGCAATTGGAGGGGGCAACTTACAATCGGGGCAATCCTCATAACGGTGACCACTCTTTTGGCAAAAGAAGCAAATGTTAAGTCCAATCTATGTACATGTCTAGATCTCTATCTAGTGTTGGGCTCTTTAAGTTGAAGGATGCTCCCACTCGTTATCATGATAACTGATAAGTATTTAGGTGAAATGATCTACCATTAGTTCCTTTTAAACCACCTTATCCTCATCATAATGTACTAGGTCTCTATTTGTATAATTTATAATGATTGACTCTTCAATCATCCTTTTAGTTATTCGCTTCTTGCATAACAAAAGTACGCCTAGGATTTCGCTAAATCCTTATAAGTTTGGAAATTTGGGTTTGTGTAACCTTTACCACATTGTCAAAATTTCTCTACCAAACACAAGAATGTAGCCCTAGTTCTCCTCGAGAACTCTAAGGATGTTCTTGTAGGCTATCCAATGACTCTCATATGGATTAATTTGTTTTTGGCTTGTCATGCTCACATCATACAATTCATTTAGGTATGTGAATGTAATGGCATACATGATTGGTCTCATGTGATCAACAACTCTTAGGTTCAGTGGATGACTATGACCCCTTCATAGTGATCCCACTTTTATCAACATAAATAACCTACTTTACTTGTTGAAATAGATAATGGTTATGATCGATATAAGACACTTTTTTAAATGCCAAGCTAAAATCTTCTATTCCACAACAGATTTTGATTTTAGTATACATGTTGCCCTCTTTCATCCAACATTAAAATCCAACGATTTCTTTCAAAAAGGTAATGTGAATACGTCACTTACAATGAGTGGTTCGTCATTCACGTGGAAAACAATTTCTCCCACTGAACTTCATGTCTTTACATGACTTTAACTCCCACTTAACATCATGTCTATACATGACATTAACTCCCACTGAATTTCATGTCTATACATGACTTTTCGACAATTCGAGTGAAACTCTTCTTATATCCTACAATAAAAAGATCATCATAACCTCTAGGTAGATACTTACCATAGTCTTCTGTCATGTACACATCCTATTCCAAATCCCTATTTGGACATGTGGTTTTGATGTGTATCTTGTACACACCTATTATGAGGTATTTCATTGATGATTTGGATCTAAGCATAGTTACGCATTAACTTGGCTTTTGTAGACATCTACATGTCTATCCATGCAACTATAATTGGACACTTTCAATTAAAACATATTCATGTTTATAGAATGATTTTGGACAACTCTAAATACATCATTCCTTTGCATAGATTCCATTTAGTTTCATAAGTCTCGTATGTTTGAAAATCAAATTTTAAAATTTCTAGGTACTTCCACTTCATAGATCATAATCTTATTATTTCAAGAACATTTTCTTTTGGTATCGTCACTAGTTTAAGGATTCACCTAAGAACGCTTTCTTTTGGTCTCCTCACTAGTCTTGAGTCTAACCTAAGAACATTTTCTTTTGGTTTTCTCACTAGTTCATAACTAGGTTTTTGCCGTGGCTTATTTTCTCCCACTCTATCTTTAGAAAAATACAACTATTTTTTTCAAAGATAGCCTTAATGAGCCACAAACATTTTTGTACTCATACTTGTGAGGGAGGTAGAAGTATCACAACATGACCTTAAGTGATCTACTAAAGACTTCTTTGTAAAGACATCGAATCTTAGCTTCAATAAAGACTAGTTCTATAAGAGCTAAAGAGGTGAACTCATATTCATGTCATTTACTTTCTTTATAAGTGGTATGGGCAATTGGTTTGGTAGATTTCTTATTTTGAGTTCAATAACTCAATTTCGACTTAGCAATTGATCTTTCAAAGTGAGAATCGAATTCTTAGCCTTTTATTATAATGATCCAATCATCATAATACTTATATGATCAATTTGAGTCGATATAATTTATGTTATTAGTTCAAGTAGAGTATAATGACAAGTTTTAGATCTGAAAAGGTTTCCATAAACCGAGTGACTTGGGTTGAAAACCAAGTCACTAATATCCAATTACAACCAAATGTTAATAAACGGAAATAAACAAATTTCCATTGTCGAACAAGGAAATAAAGAGTTTCTAAAACAACGTCACAAAATACAACCTAATAAAGAAGACAACACAAAATGCGTCCAAGCTTCCTTATGTCTTCATCCATGGGTGGCTACCTTAATTAGCTTCCCTTGAAGAACATCTTTAAGCTTGCTTTTCCTTGCCCTTGTCCTTGCTTGGGTGCCCTAATTACAATTAAAAAGGGTAAGAATCACAACTTGTATCTATATACCAAAGTTGAGATCATAACATAAAAGATAGGGATGAAAATTTACCAACGGAAACAATTTTTCCGGCTTTGATATATCCTAGATACTTTGGGCAATTCCTTTTCCAATGCCCTACGCCATTACAATAATGGCACTTGTCCTCGTATGAAGCACCTTTCTTAGGCTTGGGTGAGCTATTCTCAATAGCTTTTCCTTTGCCTTTGTAGGTGGAGGGCTTCTTTCCCTTGATTGCACCCCTTTTGAACTTTCCCTTACTCTTGTTATTGATGTGAAGTACATCCTTCGTGGTGCTAACATGTAGCCCCATGTCTCTCTCCGCTTGCACAAGCATTTTGTGCAACTCGTGAAGAGAGGTTTGCATATTTTGCATATTGTAGTTTACCCTAAACTGCACATATGCCTTGATTCTACCCAAGGAATGTAGTAGACGGTCAATTACGAGTTGTTCGGGAATGTCAACCCCTTGCACTTTAAGAATCTCGACATGCTCAATCAATTTGAGTACATGAGGGCTAACCTTTTGGCCCTCTTTAAGATTCATGTCGAAAAACGCGGATGCCGTATTATATTGAATGATTCCAGGAGCTTGTGAAAACATGGTCACAAGCTTGGCATAGATCTCATAGGCCGTGCTCATCTTTATGGCACTCCTTTGGAGATCGGCCTCCATAGAAAAGATCAAAACATTTTTGATTGCGGCGGCTTCCTATTGGTAAGCCTCATAGGCTCGCCTTGCGGCGGCGGTTGACCTTTCATTGGGTGTTTCGGGAGAGGCTTCGGTAAGGTAACGAAGCTTGTCGTCACCTTCCGCGGCCAAGCGGAGTTGCGCATCCCAATCGGCAAAATTTGCGCCATTCTTTTCTAACTTGCATCGATCCATGAAGGATCGAAGCCATGAAACGTTTCTGAGAGTTGGAGCGTTGGTATTTGGAGTTGCCATTGCGAATAAATAATATTGACTACAAAAATTAGACATAAAGGAAATGTCAACATTTATCATTTTAAATACTTGTAAACATTTTTCAACAAGTTTAGCATTTAAATAGTGACCTCTACCCAACTATTATAAAAGATTCCGAGATCCAAATTTATATCAACTTGGGCACGGTAAGCCGATTAATCCCTTATTAACATAATTCGGTGGATTAACTCTTTAATCGATTCTACATTAGAACTCTCGGTCGATAATATTACTTTAATATTTATCTTAAACCCGGAACGCATGCGGCTATGGTCGCGAATACTTCTGTTGAACTCAATCCAAATTTCGAAATAATAACATTTATTACCCCACTTACCCAACGTAACAAGTTTAGCACCCCGGTGAGCCGAGCCTACTTCCTTGCGAAATTGGGATTCATGGGTTCTATATTTGGTAAGGCTTGATCTCAATTATTTATTATGAGAGGTCATGTCAATTTATTATCTATCTCGTTTAAGTGAACTAAATCGATGAATTAACGATAATTTTAATTGACACGGTCGAATACTCGATAAAATATGCATGTCATGTTTTGGCGATTTGGCAATGCATGCAAACATATTAAATAAAATGCAAGCATAAAAGTAAAACTCCTAGTATGGCCTTTCCTAGAATAGAAAAATCTATAATCTATTACAAATTCGGAAACAAACTCCTTTAGTCCCTTGAACTTTATAAACACGCCTCTCAAGGTCACCGTCTCTCTCGAAACTCCTTTCCGAATGGCACCGTCTTTGAGAAACTTCGGTATTACAAATAATTACAAATTATAGAATAAAATTACAATATTTCCTATTATACATTTGTAAAATAAAATAATACAATAAAAGTGATACGAGATCACATTAAATTACAACCGAATCAATATTCCCTTACATTTCGGGCAATATCGAT
Source organism: Heliosperma pusillum (assembly GCA_022085475.1). Taxonomy (NCBI): domain Eukaryota; kingdom Viridiplantae; phylum Streptophyta; class Magnoliopsida; order Caryophyllales; family Caryophyllaceae; genus Heliosperma; species Heliosperma pusillum. Next base: position 14,835 of record JAIUZE010019960.1, read on the forward strand.
TAAAACTAAGGCCATACTAAGATAAAATTACATAATTCCAAATTACATAAACCAAAATATGACATTCATAAATTGAAAATATGACATTCATAAATAAAAATGCAGTATTATAATATGTATAAAACATGCTCATGTTAAATGCCAAATCGCCCTATATTACGGTTTATATCGTATATAACCCGGTTTTATGGAAATGCGTGATAATAACTTCTTCAAATCACAAAACAGTACTTAAATCATATTTAAGTCCAAGTTAATTATCCCAACTCATTTAGGCCTCAAAAATCAGTCATCACTCAATTTTTGACAATAATTCAACCTGTTGTTGTATAATTGCTCATAATTAGACTTTAAAATCATATTTTAATCAAATAAATCCAAATTTAATTATAATAATTTCAAAATTTGAATTTAAATTTTTGTAAATTTTGGAAAATTTCCATGACACGCATAATGTCAAAAATCATGGTTTAAAAATTTCGAATCGGTTTTTGAGAAAAATGGTTGCGCTTTATCGGTTTTATCAAATAAAATACATAAAGCATGCAAAAAGTAATCATATTAAATTTTCAACTTTAGATCTGAAATCTAGGACATTTATTCAAGCAGGAACAATTTTCTCTTGACTTGAAATTTATTTAGCTATATTTGCTAAATTAGTCACTATTTATGCCATTTTTACATTAAAAATTCATAAATCATGCTAGAAAAATCACATTAGTCTCAAATTTTTCAGTCTAACAGGAAAATGTGCATGTGATAACATACTAAAAGTTCATAGTCAGATTCAAAGAGGAAGTATTTATAACCATTTGACCTTCATTTTTTTTTTTATTTTATCATATAAAAATCATAAATCATACGAAATAAGTCCACTGCACACAACATTTTACATACAGTAAGTAAAATACATGTGTGATATTGTGTAAATATTTCAAGGTCAGAAGATAAGTCTAACTATTTTTAGCATTTTAAACATCATTTTACTCATTAAAATGTAATAAACATACTAAAAATCATATTTGAGCACTATAAAATTCCATAAATCATTAAAATGACTTAAAATCATCCTAGTTTTGTTTAAGTTACAATAACTAGAAAAAACTAAAAATCGATTATGCATGCAACAACCTTGACTCTTGATACCACTTGAAAGTTTCTTAAACTCAATATTAGACACTTCTAATATCATTATACATTTAGTTTACTCTTAAACTAAATAGATCTTATTCATGCATAACTAAAATACAAATAAGGAAGAAGAAATTTGTTCTTTACATTGATAATAAACGATTTTGGGCACAAGCTTAGGACTCCTTCCTAATCTTGTTCTTTAGCTTATAATATTAGGGAAGAACTTCCAAGTCCTTAGTATAAGAACTCTCATTTTGTTGCACCAAGACAATACCCAAATCTCTACTATATTATTATTATAAATAATATAATAGAAGCCCTTAAATATATATCTTCTAATAACTCTTTTACTACCTTAGTAATTTTATAAGAGATTTATGAACTCAAGTCTTAGAAAAACTTCTTAAGTTGTTTCTAGTGTGAGAGTAGGAAAAATTAGAGAGATAAGTATATCTTTTGAATATATTATCAAGTGAGTAAAAACAAGAGGAAAACACTCCTCTTATGGCCTTACTTGGCCGGTCATGGGATCCCATGGGGAAGGGTGTTGCCTTTTTCTTTTTGTCTTCACAAGACAATAGATTAGGTATAGAAATAGGCTAGGTAATCATGTGATCTAATTCTCAATTAGAACACCTAATCAAGCCTAAAAACCTACCCTTGTGGCTCCCAAAAAACCGGTGCAATACATATAAAATGGAGTCCATTTTATTTTTGTAATTTGTCATTTGTCACATATGTGACATGTGACATGTAACATGTAATTAGGCTTATAAATGTACATTTAACTAATTTAAATGCAATTTCATAACAAATAAATTGGACTTAACATTTTCAGTCACATTTTATAATTACATGTAAATAAAATGGGTAATCTCATATTCGGTTAATATAATCTACAACAGTCTGTAATTATAATAGACCAATTTCACTTATCTCAAATGTTTCATAAACATAATGCATTCTTAGCAATATAACAATTAAATTATCAAAATGAATCTTATTTAATCATATTATAATAAGATATAATTCTCACTTACAATTTAAACTTGGTTCAGTTTAAGGGATTAATTAATCTGTATCGCTATACAATTAATTAATGTATATGATTAGGGGATTGTCCTTTAGGTGTGACCTCAAGGGATCAACTGATCACCACCGTCACACGACAGTAACGTCAAACTCAATTGAGCCAATCATTACCGATTTATGTTGACCAGTTGACTATAATATTCATCATCCCTTTTGTATTCTTATTATTGAGATTTAATTATGTGATCGCACTATTGTTAAACTATAAAATATAAGTACTACAGTGATTAAGGTGATTATATTAATAATGATTCTAGTGATGAATTCCATGATTATATGATTAGGCAAAATATAATATGACATGTTAAACAATATTTCAGTTTTGATTAGATTACTTTTAGATGAGTTTCCTAACAACAATAATATGAAAACAATACTAATTAGATCAAAGTTCATGATGATAAAAACTGCATAAGTGAAGGATAGAAGATTACCGAAATTGGAACTCAAATTATGTAGGAAATAAAATAAAGAACAATTATCCAACCCAATAACAAAAGCTTATAAAAACAGTAGAGCCAAGTAACGTCTCAGCCACAAACATACCCGATCGAGTAAGTGGAAATCCGATCGGGTAAGTGTGCAAGATG
>JAIUZE010019961.1:0-10784 GCA_022085475.1 Heliosperma pusillum
AGTCAAGAAAGTTTAGGACGACTTAAAAGTCAAGAAAAAGTCAATGACGACTTTAAAAAGTCAAGGAAAAGTCAAAGACGACTTAAAAGTCAAGAAAAGTCAAAGATGACTAAAAACGGTCTTTTCATGGAATCCCTCAAAAATTCCAAATACGAACGCGGAAATTTCAAAATAAGACTCGGAACAAAAATTCCTATTTTAAAAACTTAAGTTCTACTGAAAAGTGTTAGTAAATATTTTTACTAGAAAAATAGGGGGGTACGTTCGGGTTGTTACCAATCACTCCCTCTTTAAAAGTTTCGTCCTCGAAACTTAGAAGAAGGAAAGTAACATATATGTGGGTTATTTTCAAAATTGTTAAAAATGATATCGTATTAGAAATTTACAGGGTTCGTATAACTGGGGCGGACAAGGTTCTCCGTCAGCTGTTCGAAAACCCAAGTCTCCCAAATCAAAGACTTTAAAAGAGACATTTTCGCATCAATAAATGAGAAAACTAGTTATCGAACGTCTCCAATAACGAGTCTCAACACTCCTTGACGGTAAAACACTTGAAATCATTAAACATGTCTAAAGCTTTTAATTCAAAAACTTCATAGTAAGAATAATAACTCTATTATCTATTCCTAAAATTTCTAACTAAAGCTTATAGTAATATATCTAAGAGTAATGATACTCGATAGAAGGAACTGAATATTCGAAAGAATAAATCGAATAGAAAGAAGAAAGAAAGAAGGAAAGAATAAAGAAGAACGAAGGGTGAACCCCAATACTATCTTCCCTCTATGAAAATTCTAATGTTGATAGTAACTCGACAATACTAACTGTACAAGTAAACTAGTCCTCAAGGGAGTGCAATATATCCTCAACATTTCAATCATCGGATTCCTACCAAAATATTTCATAAGCATGCCACATCGAGTAGCAATTCCCAATTATTCCAATTCAATTAAAATCTTCTAAGGTCCATCGAAACTATTATTGGAAATCACCATCAAAATATTTATAATTAAGGGAACAAGACCGCTAACCCCCACAAAGTAAAGAACTTACGATGAAATCCTTTAATCCAACTTATTCCCAAAAATTTATTATCCAAATTATTTACAATAAACCTTCTCATCCTCAAAAGTTAAATCTCGAAACCTCAAAGAGATTTAGTCACACAAAACTCGATTCACTTAACTTTTGCCAAACATCGGGCAATGCGACCGTAATCGATTTATCTATTTTTTCCAAATTATTAAGACATCGGTTTTCGCTTATGTCGATATTCCTCAAGTAGTCATCATATCCTAATTCCACAAAGTATTTATTCCCGTTAGGGTCCAACATTTAACGACAACAAATTCCCAAGTAACATTAAAATCACTCAACTTTCTAACCATAACTACAACTATTATTAAGCTTATTTCGATCCTCAAAAGATATTGCAACTTCAAGCTTTCATATTTTAAAACCACTAGGAAAATTTCATCCTAAGTTTATCCTCAAATCCTCATAATTATCTAAACACGGAACTAGCTTAATAGGATGGTTAGTTACCATATTCGAAACTTCTTATTTACTCCAAAATAGACATATCATAAGCATGGTCTTCAAACCAATACTAAACTTCTAAGTACAAAAGACTAAATTACTAATGAGTTAAGAAGTCCTAGCCAACTCATTCGATCTTACACCATCGAATATCATGAACTATTTACACACCGTTCATGACAAGTATCTAGCATTAAAATCATTAAAAATACCTTACCACACCTTTCTCAAGGATACCAACTCTCACCACCATAGAGTGAAATTAGATCTATACTATTTTCCCCAAATCACACGTTCATTCTAACAAACACTAATATTCCACAAGATTCAAAGTTCTTCCGACTAAGTATAATATACCACAATCCGATGGTGATGACATCCATAAAAAATGTTACAAGAGGGAGGTAAGGATACCAATGGTATAATGGAGGAACTATTAAGAGTAATTTCCAAGAGGTAAATAGGTTGGAGGAGAAAGAAGCACCTAGATAGAAGGAAGAGGGAAAAATATTATAAGAACGAGAGAATTCATAGATGAAGAAGGAATTAACTTCAATTAGGCTTATAACTCTTCAAATCTTCGGTAGAGGATACTCCTTCTAGGTAACACATATTCCACCCTAAGGCGTAATATTGCTCCTAGCAATTTGGCTAGCCACTCAAGCCTAGCCTCCTTGGCAATTGTCTTCTCTATGAGGAGGGACCTGGTTGGCACTAACAATGATCTCTTCTACACGAGGTCCAACCATCTTCATAAGAGACAAAACAAATTAGGTTACTCCTAACAATTAGCATAAACAAATAGACTACAACATAAATCCTAATCTACCCATCCTACCCTTCTATCTCACAAGTTTATTATTTTATTAAGGTCAAGTTATTTATACAAGGGTACACAAACGTTCGTCGGGAGCAAAAATGCTCTGATACCAACTGTGACACCCTCAAATTTGCGGAAGGAAAAAAAATAATTTAAATACATAATGAAGGTGTCTGAAATAAAAATGGTCATTACAATACGGAAATAATATTCTACAAAAGAAATATACAAGACGGGCGACATATCTCCCGTATAAATACGGAAATAAAATAGTGTATAATAATATACAAACTATGAACCGAATATAGGTCCAAGGTAAATACTTCGCTCGCTAGCTCGTCAATGTACCCCCAAATATGCATTCACCACCTGTTCGACCGCATTAAATATAAACACGGAAGCCACAGTCAGTGGGGAGTAACTCCGAGTTCTCCCAGCCACGAAATGTCGAGTTTAATGAAACATGAATAACCTAAAAGCAATGTATATGGAAAATACAAAACTTAAACATATATGATATGCTTTTCATGTTATGAAACAATTAACTAACATATAACCTATCATATGAAAGCTCTCATGTGAAACCGATAATAAAATATAACAAGAGGTAGGGAAGCTGGTATGCTAGCTCAGAGGTTACCCTGTAACATGGCCATGATACACTCAAACCCTAATCAACACGTAATCATGTGAATCAGTTAACAACCAGTAAGCCAAACTCTATCAATCTTAGCCGGCTTGCATCTCACCTTCTAAAACTCATATAATCATACAAACATGAAAGACCAATACGTCTACAAACAGGCATAAGTTCTTAGGACAGTCAATAGTCGACTTCTGTAACTCGAGGCTATACCACAAGGTAGGAAAACATCCTAGTCCTAGACTGATCAGACCTAGCGACAACAGCTATTCCGTTCCCCGTCCCATGACATACCCGTACATGAGAAACTCTACTAGGCGACCCCCTCAGCAGAGATGGCTAGTACTTAAGCTGGCTCCATTTCCAAAGTGGAACTAGGCAGCCATGCCCCGACTTGGATATAAACCCACCAAGCCGAGACACAAAAGCTATCATCAGGTGAACATATACTCGTTAAAGACAGTACTGGCCTATCTATGTCATGGTCCCAGCTACTCATTTAGAATTAGAATGGTCAAGACGCCATATATTCATAATTCTCTATGGGTACTTAGTCAACACGACACCAACCATATAATCAAAACAGTCACGGGAAAACATCCTATCATGTGACTATTTGCATATAAATCATAATCAAATATCATATCGCCTCATATCTACTAAGGCTAATTCAATAATTAAATAAAACCTTACTTGAAGACAACTCCCCGACCCGAGTCCCGCGACGGGTCATCAGTCAAAACGGGGCTGACTAGATCTTAGTTTGACCAAACCCGTTTGGTCAAACCGGCTAGAAACAGAGTCTTTACCACGTAGACTTGATCATAAAAGTCAACATATTCATTACATGTTATTTTATTAAAACTTCTAACATGTGAATTATTCAATCTTACGTAAACCCCCGCTTGACTTAAATGATATCCAATTAAACTACGATCTCGTCTTATAATTTCTAACATGTGAGAAATAATAATTTTATGAAAAACCTTTTTAATTAAATATTTTACTTATTAACATTTCCCACTTGCTAAATATTACAAAACACGATAAAAATGACGATAACTCAAAAACCGTCACAAGTCCCAAAGTGGGACCCACGGGTTGATTTTTGGGCCGAACCCAACATGGGCCTGGATGGGCCCACGGGCCTGTTTGGGCTGTTTTGGCTGATTTTCCAACTTTTACTAAAACCGTTTCTTAATATTTCCCGCATGCTTAACTTAATTAAAACCCGTCAAAGCAACAACCAAACAATCAAACATCGACACAACCCAAAGACCAAAACCCGGACCCACCATGGACCAACCCAGACCGGGTCTGAACCGGCCTGGACCGGCTTGAACCGGCTGGTTTGGGTCCGGTTTCCAGCCACCCTCACACGGTTCCTCCAACAAACCACACCAAATTATTTCTAACATGTTTTAATTAATAACATCCATTTTAAACAACCAATTCATCCATCATGCATACAAAAATCATGATTATGAACCAATTATCAAAATATGGCAAGAACACTAATCATACTAATTATTCATACAACATAATAAAAATAACTACTTATCATATTACTACTTAAAAATCATAAGTAACAATAATATAAACTAAAACTAAAGCTATGTAACATTAATTCGTCGAGTAACTCGGAATCGTTACCTAGCTAGAAAAATCAAGTAGCACCAAAATAAGAAGTAAAGAAAAACTCGTCTACTAATCTTCACCCAAAATATACGAGTCACCAAACTCGTCTTCAAAATCTTCCCCTATAAGAAATGACAGAAAAACATTATTAGAACTTAAACTTGATTTTCCATAATTAAATGTTGAAAACGATTTTGTCGGATTTGAAATTAAACCGTACTTGAAGATGGAGAGCGAAGAGGAGATTCTAGAAATATAAGTTAGGACTGATTTAATTAAGAAATGAAAGTTTTATGATGATTTTGCTCAGAACGACGAAGAACAAATGAAGAACGACGAAGAACGAATGAAGAACGATGAAGAACGATTAATTAGATCTTAATTTGATTGATTGTAAAATGAAAAGTTGTTGGTGAGTAATGAAAAGAAAGAAAATATCAAGGCTTAAGAGGGGAAAAAGAGACGTGTGAAATGGAGAGGAATCGGGTCTGTTTTTACGCGATTTGCGGCGTTTAAGTTGACAGACCGATAAAGTTACAAATATCTTAGATATTTTTATTAGTTTAATCATATTAATTAAAAGATCTAATATGAGTGGAAAAAAAGTGACATGGCGCGTGTGACTCATGTCAAAGTCGGGTTTCGGGACTTAAGTTGACACGGGAATAGTTAAATGACGTTCGGTTAAAACCGTAAAAGTTATTCTTTAAATTCAGAATAAATTCAAAATAATTATATTAAATTACGATAAATTCCGATAAATCTTAATAAAAATAAATTAAATTTATTATTTTTCAAATATAATTTCGGTCTTTAAAATTCCGAGGCGAGTCGGGAAAAGTCAACGAAAGTCAAAGTTGACTAAAAAGTCAAGAAAAGTCAATGATGACTTAAAAGTCAAGAAAAGTAAATGACGACTTAAAAGTCAAGAAAAGTCAATGACGACTTGTAAAAAGTCAAGAAAAAGTCAAAGACGACTTAAAAGTCAAGAAAAGTCAAAGATGACTAAAAACGGTCTTTTCATGAAATCTCTCAGAAATTCCAAATACGAACTCGGAATTTCAAAATACGACTCGAAACAAAAATTCCTATTTTAAAAACTTAAGTCTGCTTAAAAGTGTTAGTAAATATTTTTACTAGAAAAATTGGGTACTTTTCGGGTTGTTACAGATACACTCGTTTAGCTTGCTAGATACACATACATCTCCAGCAAGTTAGATACATTTTTTTAGCTTGCTAGATACATATATCTGACAAGCTAGATACACTTCTTTAGCTTACTAGATACACATCTCTAACAAGCTAAATAAATATAGTTGACAAGATCGATACACTTTTTTTAGCTTTTTAGATACACACCCATGACAAACTAGATACACATTTTTGACAAGCTAGATACACTCATTTAGTTTGCTAGATACACATATTTAACAAGTTAGATACACATTTCTGACAAGCTAGATACACTCATTTAACTTGTTAGATATACTCTAGCAAGCTAGATACATTTCTTTATCTTGCTAGATACACGTTTCTGACAAATTAGGTACACGTCTTCAACTTGTTAGATACACATATTAAACATGTTTAGATACAAACTTAGCACATTTGGATTTGTCAAATAAATATGTACACATATCTAGCTACAGTTGGTCTTGCTTCAGACGGATCATTTTGGTTTGAAGCAATAAGACGGAATTTTGTAACCAATTTACAGTTAGATGTAACCACTATTCAAAACAAGTTGATATAAGCTGTGGTTACATTTATAAAAAAATGGCAACATAATCCCGTCTTATTTTTCAGACGGAAATAGTCCGTCTGAAATAAGAATTTGTGATCTAGTTAATTATGTAAATGTGTAACAATCGCATTTTGTATGAGGTAGTTTAAAATGATTACTCGAATTAAGTACATTAAAATTATATTGGCCTCAACTCCGAAATAGCTTTCTTTTTTCATCATATTGGCCTACCTATATTATTTCCTTATGCCACTTACATGTCATTTTAGATACACCTTTAATTATCACAATTGAGTAATTGCATCATTATACGTGATTCTTATTATTATTTATATTTATACTCATTAACTTTTACTTTTTATATGAGGTATTTCAAAATGACTACTCAAATTATATGGATTAATATAACTTTTCGGTTCCTCAAACTAGAGGCTCAGCTAGTATGCTACATTTCACTTTACTTCTATACTGTCCTTTTGAAAGTCTATCTAGACCGATACTATCTATATTAACTTCAAACAGTAGGTCTTGCTTAAGACGGGTCGGATCTTGCAACGGGTATTTTGTGAGAGGAAATGGGTAGAGGGGACAAGGTGGGCACCCCCATGTGCTTCTCCACTCACCCTTGATGGGTATTTTGTGAGAGAATATGGTATCCGTCTTAAGCTTAAGACGGATACCTCCGTCTTAAATAAGAATTTGTGAACTTCAAATGGTTCAAATAGTTTGCCACTTGAATAAATATGACCAATTTTTTTTACTAATATTTAAGCATTTTGACATTTGACCCATCTTAAGGCTGAGACGAATACTTTTGCCTTAAATAATAATTTGTGTTGATAGAGTTCGTCTTTAATGAAAACTTGTGTTTTAATTTGCATTACAGTCCTTAATAATACAGATTACAGAGTAATAAATACTTGTGTACTCAAACATTTTTAACTGACCAGCCGACCTGACATTACTTTCTCTTCATTGTTCAATCAAAACCATGTCGCAAACCAACTTTTGAAATTGCTTTTTACGAATCCTAGGAAATTGTGAGTTTTCTTCCTAAAAATTCCATCATTTAACATTTTTAATCTCATTTCCCCTTCTTAATTTGCTTTTTAACTATTTTTGCTTGATTTATGTTTTGGGTAATATAAATTAGTCTATTTCCTTCACGTTTGTCCACCACATGTGAATCTGGTGGTGTTATACTCATATAAATGAGCAAATGTGTGAAAGCTGCAAACAATAAAGATAAGTGAAGATGGCCCATGACCGGCGACTATTTCAAAGCTGTGAGACGGCAAATATTGTTCAACGTTATATCCGTAGGTGAATATGATGAGAATAAGTGGGAAGGAAGTACCTCCGCAGTTGCCGATGCTCGGATTCCGGTAGCTCCGATGGTGGTTTGTGGTCGGAGATATGTATTAGGTGTTAGTAATGAAGATGAGAAGAGTATGGAGAATGGTTCACTGGCGCGTCGGAGGTTAGTCTTGTCGGAGTGATGATTCCGGTTATGTTTAATTACCAGTGGCCGTTGGGTGGTGTTCTCCGACATTGTTGGCGTCGAGCTCGTTGTGGTGGACGCCTGCTGGTATTCTAAGGGAAGAGAGAGAGAGAAAGGATGGAATGGATAAGTTGGAGGTTTATTTTGAACCGTTGGATGTTTTCAATACAAGGACGTGATTTTGGGAGTGTTGGTTCGCACACTTCGCACCAAACTTTAGTTCGCACAGGATCAGTTTCATGTACCTAGTAATCAGTTTCATGCATCTAACAATTTTCATGCACCTAGTGCTTATTTTAATGCATCTAGAGCCCGTTATTTTCATGCATCTAGTAATTGTTTTCATGCATGTAGCAATTTTCGTGCACCTAGTGCTCGTTTTCACGCATTTAAAATAATTTTAGTGTACATATTAAATTTATGTGCATCAAGTACATATTTGTTAATATAATCAATAAATTTTGTTTAGTTACTGCGAGTATTTTGCTTGAATAAACTAAACTAATGGTAAATGATCCAACAAAACTTTCGAAACAAGATTTGGTGGAAATTTAGTTAGAGTTCTCACGGTTCTCATTATGTTAGTGGTTCTCACCGGATCCTGACCATATATATATATAGACAGGTTCAAATGAGTCCACCTTCTTTTTTGAGTCCATGAGTTCTCATCTTGGCCTTTGGACGAAGGAGATGGAGGGACAAGATTAGAAATAGATGGATGGATAAGATTAGAAGAAAAATGGATGGACAAAATGAGAACAAAATGGAGGGACAAAATTAGAGCCAAAATGAGTGAGTTCCACCTATATACTACCATATACCAGGCTCCTGTGCGAACTTATAGTTCGGTGCGAACTGTACGAACTGCATCTCAGTCACTAGTTTTTTTTTAAGATCATCACAGCCACTAGATAAGATGAGATCAATGGCTGCTACTACAATAACCCCTAACCCATGGGTCTTTCAATCAAAACTCATTCACTCTTGAACTCACCACTCGTCATCCACCTTCCCCACCCATCACCCTCTGACGCCGGCCACCTTAACGCAACGTCAGCACCGTCCACTCCGAGGCAGGGAGCTACCGCCACTTTCGTCGCACAAGTGTACGTTTACCGACACCTTAATCCTCCTTCAACCTTACCCACGGTTGTCGCCACCCCCACTGGATGTCGGCGACGGCATCTCGGACTGGTTCCGGCTGCTAATTTTCCGGTGTAGCTCTTTTTTTATATATATTTTACTTTTAATTGTTTAGATTTAAAATTAAAAAAATACAAGTGCTTAATTAATGGTGTTGAGAGTTTTGGTGATGGTAATGGACAACAATGAGAGATATGGGGGGAAGGAGGTGCGTGGTGTGACTGAGTTTGGTGAGTTGAAATGTTGGTTTTGTTTTGCGTATTGAGGAGGGGATCTTCTATCTCAATTTATTGATGGTCTTGTGTTTTAGTCGACGGAGGTGGACTAGCGAGTCCGATATTGCGACGTCGGAGGCTTGAAGGGCTGGATTGGAAAGAAAAAAATACAGCGTGGATAGAAGGTGGTGCTGTGATGTTAACATTGTCTACTGAGTTGGCTGGAATTATAGGAGAGCGACAAACTCCGTATTAGAGTATACAATAACAAATGTGAAACACAGTACTCCTATTACCTATTTATTTTTTATAAATCAAATTTTCAAAAATTTGACCGTTTATACATCGGAAAATGTAAAACTTTAAAAGACGAAATTAATATACGGAGTATTTAGTTTTGTTACGAAAATATAAAACTTTTTGAAGTTACTAAATACATATCTTTGGCTAGCTAGATACATTCATTTAAGGTAATAAATACATACATTTAGCTAACTAGATACACTCCTTTAAGTTAATAGATACATACCTTTAACTGACTAAATACACTCTTCTAAGTTACTTAGATACATACGTGTAGTTTTCTAGATACACTCTTTAAAGATACTAGATACACTCTTTTAAGTTATTGGATACATACATTTAACTTGATAGATACACTTCTTAAAAATACTAGATATTCATTTTAAGTTACTGGATGTGACAACCCTCGCGAATGCGGAAAGATAAAACATACAAGCATGTGAAAAGATATGCGGAAATACGGTATTTTAAAAACTTTTATACATGCAAGTTTAAATAAACGAGGAGTGTCAAAATATTACAACTAAGTAAGGAAATACAACAAAGAGACGGGGTCTCTTAAAATGTTAACAAAGAACAAGTGTTTAGCAAACTAGCTAAAATCGTCTAGAGGTTAATCATCCAGGGACTACGCCCGCTAGCTCACACCCGAACCCAAAATGTCAAGCAAAAAGCCATCCAAGCAAGCAACCTGTTCATCCATGAAAAACATGAATGCCACAGTCAGTGGGGAGTAACTCCGGGTTCTCCCAGCCATATCACCTTTAACGTACATATAAGGAAATACAAACGTAAAGCATGCATATATAGATATACATGTGAGATACGATAAGAATAGATAGGCAATTTTATAGATAATGATAAGAGCATAAGAGGCACAAATCCGAATCCATCATGTTATTCAAAGACTCGGGAAAGACACTCTTAGGCAATCAAATACGCTCACTAGGGCTTGCATCTCACCGTTAGCGGTATAAGATTGATAAGATTGAGACTCGACAAACAAACCATGCCAAGTCATGCAATGATCATGAATAATCAATCATGAAATCACGCATTCAAGTATAACACCATAAAGACGACATCTCTCACGGTAAATGAAACGCACTAGCATCGTGTACATGGCAAGTATGATTAACAGGCATCCACGGGATAAGCATTTCCCTGAAACGCATACACGATCACATTTCGTATATGTTCACTAATTTCCTCCGGTAGGACGACGATAATAATACGGT
>JAIUZE010019963.1:0-17790 GCA_022085475.1 Heliosperma pusillum
TACGGAGGTTTGAGTGTATCATGGCCATGTTAACGGTAACCTCTGCGCTAGCATACCAGCTTCCCTACCTCGTATTATAGATTATTATCGGATTCACAGGATAGCTTTCATATGCTAGGTTATATGTTAGTTATCTGTTTCATAACATGAAAAGCATATCATATATGTTAAAGTTTTGTATTGTCCATATACATTGCTTTTATGTTATTCATGTTTTATTAAACTGGACATTTCGTGGCTGGGAGAACTCGGAGTTACTCCCCACTGACTGTGGCTTCCGTTTTTATATTTAATGCGGTCGAACAGGTGGTGATGCATACTTTGGGTACATTGACGAGCTAGCGAGCGAAGTATTTACCTTGGACCTATATTCGGTTCTTAGATTGTATATTATTATACACTCTTTTATTTCAGTATTTATACGGGAGATATGTCTCCCGTCTTGTATATTTCTTTTGTATAATATTATTTCCGTTTTGTAATGAACCTTTTTATTTATGACACCTTCGTTATGTATTCTCATATTTTATTTAGTTAAATTATTTTTTTTTCTATTTCCGCAAATTTGAGGGTGTCACAACGTGGGTGCTTTGAAATGCACTAAACTTACTTTGCAAATGGCGGACCGTTCTCTAAAACAACCTATAGGTGTTTTAGAAGATGTGCCCGTCAAAGTTGGTAAGTTTTTCACTCCCGTTGACTTTCTAGTACTTGACATGGCCGAGGACTCTAAAATCCCAATCATTTTGGGAAGACCCTTTTTGCACACCACTGGGGCAGTTTTCGATGTCAAGAATGGGAAGTTGACATTAGAGATAGGAGAAGACAAGGTGACCTTTAGTAAAAATTCCACTGTTAGGAGTCCTGTGCTAGAAGACTCATGTTATGTGCTTGATGTCGATGACTCTTCTATTGTTTCTTCTATGCCTCGATCCTTACTGACGGATCCATTGGAGGGACATGTTAGTGTTGATTCTTTTGCAGGTGAGCATACTAAAAGCACTACTGCTAAAAGTGCTAGAAGGGGCTATTCTCGGAAAAGTTTGGCATGGATGGAGAATGTAAAGAACCTTATGATGATGAGCTAGGATGATAGTGAGCTTAAAGATAAAGGATAATTTCAAAGAAAGAAATGGAGTCTAGCAAGACTTTTAAATTGCGCTTCTCGGGAGGCAACCCGTGTTCCTTTTCTTTTTGCATTTTTATTTTTTCCCTTTTTCGTTGATTAGGATTTATTTTGCAGATGAAAGAGTTTTTGAAGAGAATCTATAAAGACCTTCCTTGTCAAGTCCAAAAGACTAGCTTAGGGGAGTCCGCGCTGACTAGTAAGCTTCACTCTTCTTTCATTTTTCCTTTTCCCCATTAAGCATCTCATTGCATATTTTGTCTTTGTGCTCACATTGAGGACAATGTGATGCTTAGCTTGGGGGAGGAATTGCATTTTCCCATTTTGCATTTTAGTTTCATTTTTCAAATTTTGAATAAAAGAAAGAGAAGAGTTTTGAGAAAATTTTAAAAATTTATGAACATTATTGAATGCTTTTCATGCTTTGCTTGCTTGTTTACTATGCTATCATGTTACATTTCCCAAACTTAGAGCTTTCAAAAGATAATGATTCGATACTTATTGAATTGTGCATACATGGGGAAGTCTTGTACACAGTAGGCATGGAATGAATCTATGATGAGTACGCTTGATCTTGACATTTGGCAAGTTACATATATTGTAAGGTAGAACCTCCTTAGGCTGGTACATCTATACCCAGTCTCATCTAGGTGTGTGTAGTTCTCCTTGTGATGTGTGTCATGTCAAAACGCATAAGTATGGTTCTCATTTCATTCCTATGAGCATTGCATTCATGATTCACTATGATTTAAAGCCTTTTTCACTTTGAATTGCTCCTCAAAATAAGTCCCTTCTTACAAATGTTTCACAAAATAATAGCTACACATAAAAACTGCCTACCTTTTGAGCTAGTAGCTAGACTATGGTGTATGGGTGCTATTTTGAGAAGATTTTGTTCCTTGATGTCAAAGTGAATTTGGGAGAACGAAAATGTTCAAGACGCAATGTTATGTTCAGAAAAGAAAAGAAAAAAATGAAATAGAAAAAAAGAAAAAGAAATTGAAGTAGAAGAAAAAAGAAATAAAAGAAGAAGTTGTGAGTATCTCCTCAAAAAGTCAATATTCAGAAGGAGTTTACCCTTGTGTTTCATGTGTAATAAGCCAATTTGTTGCTTTTAGGCTTCGTTATCCGTCTTTTGGGAAATTGATGGAAAGTTTGGATTGAGTATTCATTTATCATTGGTCAGTTGCTAGCTCATTCTAACCTTCACATGACCATAACTGTTTGTCCACCTTTTACCCATTTCCCAAAGCCTTCTTCTCAACTTTTCGGCTTCTTTTCTATGTGCATTGTGATCTTTGACTTGTGTTTTGAATTGTTTATCATATTAGACTGCGGACACATTTTCATAAGTCGTAGATAGGTGAGTGTCTCAAAACATTTACACATAAAGAAATCACCTTTTACATACATGAGTGTCGAGTGTACTGTGAGAGTCCATTTGTCAAAAGATCATGCAAGAGCCGAAAATCTATAGTGAAATTCTTTGTGATACGTCGTTATGTAAATCTCAGCCATGTTTATGGATCATTCTTGCCCACGTTGTTTTTGGGTTATGATTCATTATGTTTCCAAAGCTTTATGTTGAGATTTGTTTCTTGATGGTGTAGTAGCCAACGCTTGCAACCTTAACCTGGTATTGTTTGCTATGTTTGCTTGAGGACAAGCAAAGGTTTAGCTTGGGGGAGTTTGATAAGTAAATATTTGTATGATTTTAACCCCCATTTTAGCTCGGTTTTGTATGTCATTTGTGCTTTGTTAAGCCACTTTATGAGCTAATATCGTCTTCTAGGCGAATTCCTATGTTCTAACCTGTTTTGTAGGAAAAGTGACGTTTCTACGCCCTTTTTCTATATTCCGGAGCATTTGCCTAGAACCCGACGATTTGAAGAAGCAAGCTTGACCAAGTGAAAGGCATTTCAATAAGGTTCACTAATTTGAAAGAGAGAAGAAGCAAAGATAGTTTCGTAGTTGTCGGAAGATCAATAAATTAGGCGGAAGAATTCATCGCTTTACATCAAACCCTATCAACAAACCCGACACAAAAGGTCAAGGGGGATGTTGGAAGTCAATTCAAAGTAAAGGAAGATGAAACGTTAGTCAAGAGCTTCCAGAAGACCACATACCTGATCGGGTAAGTGTGTACCCGATCGGGTAAGTGTGCTGATCCGAGCATGACGGCTTCTTCTTCCTTATTTTGTCCTATGTGTTTAATGCCCGACCTCTTCTCCACGAAACCCTAATACTATAAATAGATCTCTAGGCCCTCATATCAAAACACACCTCTCTACAATCCTCTTCTCTTCTCTTCTTACATTTCTCCTTAGATTAGGAGGAGGGGGAACTAGCCTCCCTTCTCTCATTTTTCTTCTTTAGTCTTTAGTTCTTAGTTTATTTATGTCCATTTCATATCAAAACATTAGCTTAGATCAATAAAAATTTCATCCTTGTAATCTCCTTTGTTGGGTTCAAGTGTTGTAATTCAAGGATCGTTTATTATGTGCAAGGATTTTCTGTTATTGTTATCATTATCTTCATTGATCGTCATATAGGTATTTCTGTTTTATCCCTTGTTTAATGTCCTTTATTGTTTTCCATTTGATTGTTATTTTCTATTCATATCATTTAGATTCATTTTCATGTTGTTATAATCGTAATTTCATTTCTTAGATTGTCAATTAGCGTCGTTATTATCGCCTTATAAAGAGTCTAAATTATTGTCAAAAACCAACTAAATATGTCTATCCTAGTTTTCATTGTTGATATCATCTTAGATTTAAACTTTGTCATGAGTAAGTAGTCACCTTTCTAGGGTGTAGGGTAGCCATGTTAGATTGATTAAAAGATGTTAATTGGATAAAAGAAATTGTGCCTTTAAAACGTTGTGTCTATGCATGTTTGGATTGTAACGATAGTTAACGACTTCTGGCCGGAAATCATCGACTAGTATGGAATTCTTTTCCAAGGTAGACATACGAGAATTGAATAGACAAAGCATGACATGGTAGATTAAGACCTAGTAAATCGCCTAAAAAGCCTGCTAGACCATCTGATCTATGATTGTAATGAACACATCATTCTTACGAACTCACAATGAATTATTTGCATGTTCCAAATCCAATTTCATCAATATGTCAATCTACATGTGTGAACCTACTTCCCTAGATGCTTTTCATTACTTGCTTTATTGTTTTCATTTGTTTTTATTTTGTTTTCATTTATGCTTTATATTAGTTTAGATATCAAAATCCCAAAACCCAGATATTCGTTAGATAAAACCCAATTGCGAGACATTTCACATTCTATAGGAAACACCATCTCCCTGAGGATCGACCCCTACTTCCCTAATTACATTAATTTGTTATTAGCCTAGTCTGGGTAAATTATCTTTGTATTGGGCTTGCGACAAGCCTGATCAATTCTCAATCATCTCCTTTAATATAGTGTGTCATCATGTTCTTCCAAAGACCATTGTTTTTCCCTTCAAAGATGGGAGCTTTTAGGTGTTTGGATTCCATTTCACACGAGATAAAAAAAGATTTAAAATAGACAAAAAAATAAAACAAATGGATCAGTCTCTATGTTGTTAGGCAATCAAGAGCACGAGGCTCTGATACCAATTGAAGAGTCTATTGATCCCAAATACTCAAGAGGATGGGGGTGAATTGAGTATAAATATAGTATGCCTAATTTTTCAATTGTCCGTATAAGCGTGTCGTAGTAATATGTGGTTTGAATTTATTTATTAAATTAAACCCAGCTAATTACTTGTAGCGTGTATGGAAAAAATAAAAGACGTAAACAAAACAAAAGAGCACGAGACACAAGGATTTTTGAAGTGGTTCAGTTTCACACGTTGAAACCTACGTCTACTATTTCTCGATTAATAATTTTAGTACCTACTCCGGATTAAAAAATTATCAACCCTACTCGTACAACTAACTCTAGTTTGATTAGGAAAATCGTTTGTATTTGATATGTTATAGATTGTATGCGTGCAATGCAACATCCAACGTTTTAATCCTAGCATGTGAATTAGACTATGTCGGTGAACATGCAATTAGCACTCAATTATGTCGAAATAGAGTTTAGGATGAATTATGTACGACAGGCAAAGAAATCATACAATTACAATGACTAAATGAGATTACAATAGATTACGGGATCTACGTCAGAAATATACTCAAAACGGAGGTTTGAAGAAAAGGAAAAGATTTGAAAAATTAAAAGATAGATTAGGAGATAATACGATTAATAGTTAATTAATTACGTAATTAAAGCTACGTCAAGGCGACAACAGAAGTTCAGGGACATAAGTCAACCCAGAACAGGCACAGCAACAGCTGCGTCCTCTAGGAGAGGCGAATGGCTTGTTGCGTCTGTTCTTGAGTTGAATTCTGACGGTGAAGTCAAAATCGCGAGCAGTTAATGTTGTTTTGTATATTTACGATGGATTATTGACCTATGACTCGAGTAGAAGTGATTTAACATATTAATTACACTAATTTTTATCAACAATCAATCCACAGATTTGATATGAACGAATCGAACCTCTAAAACCCAACTTTGATTCATAGACGAAAACCCGCTAATATTTAATTATTAGGAATCTAAGTTAAGAACAAAATGTTTTATAAAAGATTAAATATGATTTATGCACGAAGAAAAGAGAAAATACGAAAAGGAAAATAAAGACGTAGAAACAAGAAGAAGAAGAAGAAGAAGAAGAAGAACAAGAAGAAGAAGAAGAAGAGAAGAAGAAGAAGAAGAAGAAGAAGAAGAAGAAGAAGAAGAAGAAGAAGAAGAAGAAGAAGAAGAAGAAGAGCAGCAACAGGCAGCCTTTGGCTTCGAAGAGGCGCAGATACTTCTGCGTTTCTTCTCGAGGTCTGATGACTACTAAAAAGACTTTGTTAAAAAAGGTTTTACTTTGAAATCGGTTTTGAATTTATTTCTAACGTGGATCTTACATTAATTGAACGAATAATAAATACAATACAAAAGATGGGATTTACACCCTCAGACTTACATGTTTGACGAAACGAGATATACTAAGTTAACGTTTTAGCGATAGCTCGACTCGAATGTATGCAGAAAGTGCCCTCGTTAAATAACTAAGAAATCGATTAATTAATTGATTGATTGTGTAGTGGTCAAATTGGTTGGTCAGTGCAAACGTGACGGATACCCATAAGAATATGAGCTTACGTGGTTGATTGATCAAGCACGTAGATGTCGAAAGCTTAGAGCAAGGTCTAGAATGCAAAGAGAGAAGAGAAGGGCGGAACACTCTCGTGCCTTAAAAGTGAGAACGGAGCTCTCCTTTTATAGCAGAAAAATTCGAAGAGTTTAAGAACAACTCAAACTTATCTGAAAACGGAGAAAGCATGCTGGGGAAGAGGCGCATCAGGAACAGCGATCTTTCGAAGAGGCGCAGCACCTGCTGCGTTATTTCCCCAGATGTTTCCTTCTGCGAAAGAAAGGTTCCCACGTTTCTAGTACGGAATTGTGGTAGATCTATACTTCCCTTTTAAAAAGATACGAGATATATTTATCAAAAAAGATAGAATTTGAAAATATTAATAAAATATTCAGAGTATACCCGCGCGTTCCGACTCGGAGTTTTAAAACGGTTTATAGAAAATGGAGCGGTTTTCGACCCGGACTCCAAATGAACTCTAATGACTGTCAAAACGACCGTACCGGTGCGTAAATGACGACCAAGAGTAGACACAAGTGTTTGAGCTATCACTTGATGATAAACTTATGAATTGTCATATAAAAGTTTCGCGTATCAAATATGCGGCCAATCATCACTGGGTGGTTGACGGAAGGTGTAGAAACGAGGTATCTACAATCGTACTTATTTTAAAACATATATTAAAATTAAAATATTCTAATATTTATTTATTATTTTATGATATAAAAGTAATATAAAACAGATTTTATTTTAATTTTAAAATTTAAAATATTAAAATAACGGGTCATTTCGGGTCGAACGGGTTGGGTCGGGTTTGACCCTAAAATAAACGGGTCACTTCGGGTTCGGGTCACTTCGGGTCGCGGGTGAAGATTTACGGGTCATTAACCCTAAAAAACCGGGTCGGGCGGGTCGGGTTTTCGGGTCGGGTCGTATTTTGATAGGTTTAGTCGTTGACCATTATTGCAAAAGTGATGAACGGGGTTGAGGCGTCCAGAGCCGTGTTTCAGGTATGTCTCCTTATCTTATGACTTTCGAGCTTACATACGCAGGTCTAACGGCCCCTAAACGACCCACGGAATTCTCAGGTCAGTGGACTCGGGGTATACTTTGACTTTTGCCTTGTCCAAGCCTCAGTCAAAGTGGGGGCTCTATAGATACTCGTACCCGTCGATACAGGTATTTATGGAAATCCCGTCAAACACCCGATGATGATAGAACAACATATATTTCGTGTTTGACATTGTCATTATTTGTGTTCGTTTTACGATGTAAAATGGGTGTCGTCGGTGATTTGTATATTTAATGAAATTTAAAATAGATTTTCGTCTCAAACAGATTCATTTTTTTAATTTGTTTCAAAAACCGAGTTTTCATTTATTTTATCGAAAATAGAATAAACATTTTAAACCCGACATGAAAAGTA
Organism: Heliosperma pusillum; assembly: GCA_022085475.1. NCBI lineage: Eukaryota > Viridiplantae > Streptophyta > Magnoliopsida > Caryophyllales > Caryophyllaceae > Heliosperma > Heliosperma pusillum. The sequence goes on from JAIUZE010019963.1 coordinate 7,750, forward strand.
AACTTTGAATTATTTTATTTCACCGTCTCATTCTTGTTTAAAACGATGTTTAGAAACACTAGTTTGCGACGGTCTTATATGTTCGTTTTGAAGCCGATTTTGGCCCAATTCGCGATGCGATTTCGACCCAACTCCCCCTAGTCTACTTATCAAACCCCATTAAAAAAATTTCCAAGCCCTTGAATTACGTGCCATTAACAGCCCAAAACCGAGCCTACAATCAGCCATTCCCCTGTTTCATGCAAGCCCAATGCAGCCCAGAAATCGAGCTCGAAACCGACCCAAAAAACCTACCCATTAACCCTAACCCTACTCCACACCTTCCTACCAGTATTAGCTGTCTTACCCACCAATCAAGACTCCATAACAAACCCTAATCTAACCGAACTTCACAGCACAAGAGTCCAACTCAAAATTGCTCTTCCTCCAGTCAAACCCTACTCAAACTCTTAAAACTCCCTACATAAACACAACTCCACCTTCATAAAACAACACACAACATCCTTATACAACCTACAAACAAGAAGCACACGAAAAAAAACCTAAGAACAAACCCTAAAAACAATCAAAACGGACACCCCAAAACAGAGCAGCCCCTGCTCTATTTCGCATTCTTGTCGTCACTTCAAACGTGATTTTCTCCCAACTCCGACCACTTATTGACACATATCATACAACTTTTGATAACTAATCTCTGTCGAGTTTCCAAAACATCTTTCGGATCGACGATCCATCTAGTTATAGTTTCCAAAACGTTTTATATTTATATCGTTCTTTATTGTTTTATTTTATTTGCTTGTTATAGTTTGTTGTTTTTTGTAATTAATTCATAAGATTGCATGTTGTGTGTTATGTCGTTGCTTGAATTGTCGTTAGTCTTTAATCTATTATGTCGTTGTTTAGGTATATAGTCCTTATTGTTTTGTGTCTAATATTGATATATTAGTTTGCTTTAATATGTTAATTGTATGTTGCTTTTAATTCGCGTCTCATATGCTCTATGTCAAGTCATCTTGTCATGTAAAGAGTCTTAGTCGATTTTGTTTTATAATTCATCTGTTTCAATTGTATGTCGTAGCCAAAAATCTCCGTCTTAAGGTCACTCGATTGAGTATAGTCCATACTCGATCGAGTCGTGCCCTGTCTAATATTGATATAGTCCTTATTGTTTTGTGTCTAATATTGATATATCTGTTTGTTTGCGTGATGTTTTCTACGCAAGGGTCACCGGTGGTCTATCTCGACCGAGACAGTGCTTGTCTCAGCCGAGACAGGCTCTGTTGTTTTTGTTTTCGATTTACTTTCGTATATGCATCGAGTCTTGTTTTATTTTAATTCTTTTTTTGTGTTTCATATTATGCAAACTAATCACTAACCTTGTTCTTCTTTCTTATGCTATGAGTAAGATAACTCTTTCATCCCTCTCTTGTTTGTTTTACTAGATTAGTTAAATGAACGTGAACATGATAAATCGACTTTGACAAAGTTCTAATCGCATTAAATCGATATAGAATTGATGTCACATGTTAGGGTTATCTTGTATGGTTGCATCTCACATGACATATCCAAATAACCATTCATTTTTCTAGTAGAGACCGTTTTATTACGGGCGGGGTTGGGTAATTTATAATGAAATTAAAATTGTCTTTCTAACACGTAACCAAACACAAATTCAAATCTCTAAATTCCATTAAAAAATTAGTGGCGGCTCTTTAAAAAGCTTAAAGCTAAAAAAATGTGTTTTAAGAAATAAAACTCGTTTTTGCGTGGACCGATTTCCCTCATCCACACCTTGGCGTTGTCGGAATCGGAATCGGAATCGGAATCGGATTCATCCGGATGGGCCATGAGACACCTAAGAGACTCACCCCTAGCAAGTTTATGTGTTTTTTTAGATTGTTTGTGAAACACATTTTAGCCTCTAATTACTCCTCGATGGGTTCGTCGTCCTCGGAGTCGGGCATTCCCCAAATGGCAGACATGACCATATGCTTTAAGTTCTTTCTTAGTTGTGTCTCTTCTATCCTTAGATTTGATGTAATTCCATTTTGGGCATTCTTTAATTAGATGACCTTTGTCACCACATTTAAAACATCCCATAGCGAAATTAGGTCATTTCTTGGGATATCGTTTTCTAACATTGTTTACATTGAACTTTTTGAACCCTTGGCTATTGACCATTGTAACACCCGGAAATGTACCCTATTTTTCTAGTAGAAATATTTTACGAAATCTTTTCAGCGAATTTAAGTTTTAAATTAGCTTTTTATGTTTCGAGTCGAATTTAGAATTTCCGAGTTCGTATTTGGAATTTCCGCAAGATTCCATGTGAAACCCGTTTTAAGGCGTCTTTGACTTTTCTTGACTTTTGAGTCCTCTTTGACTTTTCTTGACTTTTGAGTCGTCCTTGACTTTTTGTGACTTTTGAGTCGTCTTTGACTTTTCGTGACTTTTGAGTCGTCTTTGACTTTTCTTGACTTTTAAGCCGCCTTTGACTTTCGTTGACTTTCCGACTCACCCTTTACTTATACTCCCTCATAACCTATTTTTCCCTCACAACTCAACATCTCCTTCTTCCTCATCAAACCACCAAAACCTAAAACCCTCTTTGATCCGATCTTATAATCATCATACCGCATTCGTTCTTTGACGGAATTCACGTAAGTTCGTCTTATTCTTCCCCTCTTAGCTTCCTCTATCCGTATTGGTAATAAAATTACCGTCTTTCTCGCTTTTTAAATTATCCGTCTTTCTCAAGGTGAATGATATTCATCTTTTATTATCTAATTGTTTGTAGGTGGAGACTAGGGAAGCTTAGTAACCGTTTAAAGACGCGTAAAGGTAACGGTGAAGGGTTACTCGGTATCATTTACGTGTTTTACATGCTTTATATGTTAAAATTCGTATTTAGAATATGATTTGTAAGCTTAGGAATTATGTTATGGATGATGATTGTTGTTATTTGATGATTTTTGATGATGAATATTGATTGTTGTTAGTTGATAGAAGTAAATTATGAAAATTGGAAATGATAGAACTGGTGTTGTTGTTCTCGGGTGGACTCGTGCAAATTCACAGCACCGACCCTTTTGGTAGATGCTTCAGATCTCCTTTGTTACTTGCTTGTTTTGGGGTTGTGACCACACCTCGTTGGAACCGTAAGAGGATAAGATATCACCTCGGACTTGGAATTTAGCATTCCCATTCTAGACCTTAGTTATGACAGTTTGAAGTCAACCCTTGTTTTAGTTAGTTTCCAAACTTGTTGTTTTGGAGAGGTATCTATGTTTCTTATTTATTATGATTCTTAAAATTGGTCTAATGTTTATGTATCATGTATTGATTCATGTTTATCATAGTTACATTTATATAATGCCATGTTCTCATGTTTTGTGACGGTTTTTGGTATGTCCCACTTTGAGTCGGTTTTTACAAATGTTACGGTTTGAGCAATATTTTGTCTTGTGCTTTGTACTCTCATTCCCTTGGCTACCTTCCCGTTCGTAAGGCTGGAATGTCGGAACGGAGAGGTATCCTACTGCTTAAATGCATGTGTTATTGGGCATACGACGACGTTGTTGGGAGTTGAACGCTATGCGTTGTTAGACCCGGCCGTCAAATGTTGTGTACTGCCGAGGGGTGGTGTTATTTGCATGTAGCGTACCGCATGTTATGAGGCTGAGCTAGTTTTCCGCCTCTTTCGTGAATTGATCTACCGAGAATGTGGGTACTCGGCGTTTTCTTTGTAAGACCGAGTCTTGGGTGCGAAACGTGATCGCATATCGAATCAGAAAATGTGATTTCCGAGAATCTGGCCAGGTTTAGATTAGGAGCCTTATCGTTCCTACCAGGAGGAAATGTGTCTACATAGGCGAAATGTAAGCATCGCGTATGAGTTCATGGAAATGTGATCCCGTGGATGCCTTTTAATCATACTTGCCATGTACACGATGCTAGTGCGTTTCATTTACCGTGAGAGTTGTCGTCTTGTGTCGTCTTTGAGTGCGTGATTTCATGATATTGTTCATGGTCATTGCATGATTGGGCACCGTCATTGTCTTGGTTCGTGAATGGATGATAATATGTTGGATATTATGTGATCATCGCATGACTTGACTGGTTTGTTTGTCGAGTCTCAATCTTATCAATCTTATACCGCTAACGGTGAGATGCAAGCCCTAGTGAGCGTATTCGGTTGCCTAAGAGTGTCTTCCCCGAGTCCTTGAATAGCATGATGGTTCGGATTTGATTTCTATATGATCTTATCATTATATCTCATATTGCCTATCTATTCTTATTGTATCTCACATGTATATCTATATATGCATGATTTTACTTTTGTGTTTCCTTATATGTACGTTTGATGTGATATGGCTGGGAGAACCCGGAGTTACTCCCCACTGACTGTGGCATTCATGTTTTTCATGAATGAACAGGTTGCTGCTTGGATGACTTTTTGGCTATGATATTTTGGGGTTCGGGTGTGAGCTAGCGGGCGTTGTCCCTGGAAGTTTCACCTCTAGACGATTTTAGCTAGTTTTGCTAAACACTTGTTCTTTGCTAACATTTTAAGAGACCCCGTCTCTTGTTGTATTTCCGTACTTAGCTTGTAATATTTTGACACTCCTCGTTTTATTTAACTTGCATGTATAAAAGTTTTTAAAACCACCTATTTCCGCAATATAATTCACATGCTTGTTTGTTTTATATTTCCGCATTCGCGAGGGTTGTCACAGTTGGTATCAGAGCTTTATCGCTCCCGACGCACACACGTGAACCCTAAACTTAAACTACTTGACCTTGAAATAACAAATGAGAGATGGGTAGACTTAAGGACCTAAGGTGGTAGTCTTTGGTGTACTTGATGGTTGTTAGGTTCTAACTTGTTTGTTGATTGTGTTTACTGATGTTATGTTTGTTTGTATCTACCGTTTTGAGGTGGATCATTGTGTTACCTAGGAGAAGTATTCTCTACCGAAGATTTGAAGATTTACAAGCCTAATTGAAGTGTATTTCTTCTTCATCTATGAATTCTCTCGTCCTTATTGTATTATGCTCTCTTCCTTCTATCTAGGTGCTTCTTTCTCTTCCAACTTGTTTTCCTCTTGGAAGTTACTCTTGATAGTTTCCTCCATCTTACCATTAGTATCCTTACCTTCCTCATGTAACATTTTTGTGGATGTTATACCCATTTGTTGGTGGTATATTATACTTGGTTGGAAGAATTTTAGACTTTGTGGACTATTAGTGTTTGGTAGAATGAACTTGTGATTTGAGGAAAATGGTATAGATCTAATTTCACCCTATGGTGGTGAGAGTTGGTATCCTTGAGGAAAGTGTGGTAAGGTATGTTTAATGATTTTAATGCTTGATGCTTGCCATGACTAATGTGTAGATAGTTCATGGTATTTGATGGTGTAAGGTTGAATGAGTTGGCTGGGACTTCTTAACCCATTAGTAGTGTAGTCTTTTGGACTTAGAAGTTTTGTATTGTTTTAAAGACCATGCTTATGATATGTTTATTTGGTGTAAATAAGAAGTTTAGAATGATATCTTGAGGTGCAAAATGCTTTTGAGACTAAGTGACGTCTTGTGGTTTCCTATGGTGTGTTTGTAAGTGTAGGCTTGGTTGAAAAGCATTTGGCTATAGTTCTTGGATTTAAAGATATGATCTTATCTTATGGTATCGGAGACTCGTTTGAAGTAGTAAGGTTTCGTTGTAAGTTGAACCATATTACTTGAAGATTATAGATATAAGCGAGGTTCGATGATGTAATCTATGATGGAAATACCTTGGGATGTTAATGATGATGTTTGGCTTGATGTTGTACTTTGATAATAATGAACTCGTGGGCTATAGACTTGAAAATGACCGAGTATAAGAGAGTATTTGTTAGTTCTTCAATTAAAGAAACCTTGAGGTTGTGTTGAATATTTGAGCTAAAGGAATGTTATTATACTTGAGTTACAATTCCGCAATTGGGAATCCGTGTGATATGAAAGGATGGATGAATTGGGTTGGAATCGATTTATCAAATCTAGGTATACCTTACTTTGATGATTGTACGGGGTACGATGGTCCCTTGTAAGAGACCTTTGTTTGGGATGAGTTGCTTTACTATCACCCTAAGCCTGAAAGGAGAAATTTGGTGGATTTAACCTTAAACCTTTATTCGTGCCATCATTCCTTTCCATTTCCATTCTTGAATGTTTTTGTCAAGATTGATCTTTAAGAAATTACAAGCTCGTACTTTCTTTCTTACTCAGATAGCTTCATAACTCTACTATCTGCTTTGTCTCTTCCTCAACCTCGTTTTCCTTTTTCGCCTTCTCCTTTTTCATCTTATCGTAGTCTTTAATGATGCTTCCTGATGTTCCTTGTATCATGTTCTTTTATCCCTACTCTCTTGAGAGGTAGTTTTTCTTATTAGCCAACGTAAGGATTAGTAGGTGTGTTTTGAAGAAGTTTCCAATATGGTACCTACCGTCCTATTAAACTAGTTTCATGTTTAGATGATTATAAGGAATTGAGGATAAGCTTAGGATGAAACTCTCCTTGTGGTTTTAGACTATGAAAGCTTGAAGTTGCAATATCATTTTTGAGGATCGAATTAAGCATAATGGTAGTTGGTTGTTGTGGTTAAGAATTTTAGTGATGTCTTTAAGTGTTACTTGGGAAATTGTGGTCTTTAAATGTTGGAACCTAACGGGAATAGTTACCTTGTGGAATTTGGATTGGATGACCAAACTTGAGGAATATTGTCATAAGCGAAAACCGATGTATTGAGAGTTTGAAGGAGCTAAAGAAATTGATTTGCGGTCGCATTGCCCTATGATTGACAAAAGTTAAGTGAAATGAGATTTTGTGACTAATCTCTTTTGAGGTTTGTGATTTAACTTTTGAAGATGTGAAGGTTCATTGTTAATAGTTTTAGGGTAATGAGTTTTGGAATAAATTGGATCAAAGGATTTCATGGTAAGTCTCTTTTACCTTGTGGTTGTTAGCGGTTTTGTTTCCCTAGATATAAACATTTTGTGGCGGTTTCTAATAAGAGTTTTGATGAAGCTAAGAAGATTTGAATTCGTAATAAATCTTTCATGTGGATTGTTAGTTGTGAAGTCTACCGTGCCGATGGACCTCAGTAGATTCTAATTGGATTTGAATAATTGGGATTTGTTACTCGAAGTTTCGTGATTATGGAATATTTTTGTAGGGAATCTGATGATTTAAATTGATGAGTTGCAAAATGGATAAATTGTATTATCTTGAGGATTTGGTTTATTAGTAGAGTAAGTGATGTCGAATTTTTGTAGAACTTCCTGCCGACTTCATCGTGATTCTTCATATCCCTAAGAGTTCGATTTGTTTCGTTTTTGCGTGTTTTGTATATATTTTGTTATCGTGATTTGTGAACGTTAAGTTCGAGTCGCTCTATGTACGTGTAATGTTTTGTTATTTGATTTTATCTTTGATAAAACTTTCAAATTTCCATATTATATTTCTAATTTAACGTTTCAAAGAAGTTTAAAAATGGTTTGGGTACCCTCTTTTTGGAGAAAATGGATTTCTTTTGCTTTTATATTTGGATTTTGCGTTTGGTTGGATGTTGCACTTGTTATTAGAGACGCGTCTGATAACTAGTCCTGCACTTACTAACGTTGTTTTGAATTTCGATTTCACTATTTCGACTTTGCTTTTTGGATGATTAGAGTTCTCGTTCGCGACGAGCATTCTTGAGATCCGTAAGTAAAGTTTTACACTTATGAAAAATTTCCTTAAACCGTTTCGAGAAGAACATCATTTCATAAATGTTTTCCCTTGCAAAAGCTTTCGTGTTGATTTTGTAAACCGATTCTTGTCTTTGATACTTTTGTTTTCTACTCCCAAGTTTCGAGGACGAAACTTTTTAAAAGATGGGGTGATTGTAACACCCGGAAATATACCCTATTTTTCTAGTGAAAATATTTTACGGATACTTTTCAGCAAATTTAAGTTTTAATATAGAGTTTTATGTTCCGAGTCGAATTTAGAATTTCCGAGTTCGTATTTGGAATTTCCGCGAGATTCCATGAGAATCCCGTCTTAAGGCGAGTGTGACTTTTCTTGACTTTTGAGTCATCTTTGACTTTTCTTGACTTTTGAGTCGTCTTTGACTTTTCTTGACTTTTGAGTCGTCTTTGACTTTTCTTGACTTTTGAGTCGTCTTTGACTTTTCATGACTTTTGAGTCGTCTTTGACTTTTCTTGACTTTTGAGCCGCCTTTGACTTTCGTTGACTTTTCCGACTCACCCTTTACTTATACTCCCTCATACTCCTTAACCTATATCATTCAACACAAACACCAACACTTTTCTTCATCACTAAGCAAACCAAAAACCCTTGCCTCCATAATCTTTTCGATCTTTGAATCATCGTAGCTCATTCGTTCTTCGACGGAATTCACGTAAGTTCGTCTTATTCTTCCCCTCTTAGCTTCCTCTATCCGTATTGGTAATAAAATTACCGGCTTTCTCGCTTTTGAAATTATCCGTCTTTCTTAAGGTGAAGTATATTCATCTTATATTGCCTAATTGTAGGTGGAGACTACTAGGAAGGCTTAGTAATCGATTAAAGACGCGTAAAGGTAACGGTGAAGGGTTACTCGGTATCATTTACGTGTTTTACATGATTTCCATGTTAGAATTCGTATTTAGAATACAATTAGAAAACTTAGAAATTATGATTTTGATGATGATTGTTGTTAGTTGATGAATATTGATTGTTGATAGTTGATAGAAGTGAATTATGAAAATTGGAAATGATAGAAATGGTGTTGTTGTTCTCGGGTGGACTCGTGCAAAATTCACAGCACCGACCCTTTTTGGTAGAATGCTCATATCTCCTTCGTTACTTGCTTGTTTTGGGCTTGTGACCACTCGTTGGAACCGTAAGAGAATAAGCTATCACCTCGACTTGGAATTTCTGCATTTCCATATCTAGAACTATAGTTATGACAGTTTGAAGTGAACCCTTGTATAAGTTAGTTTCCAAACTTGTCGTTTTGGAGAGTTATCTATGTTTCTTATTTATTATGCTTCTTAAACTTGGTCTAATGCTTGGGTATCATGTATTGATTCATTTTTTGGATATATGATATTTTCCTTCGCTTGTATCACATGTTTTGTGACGGTTTTTGCTATGTCCCACTTTGAGTCGGTTTATACAAATGTTATGGTTTGAGCACTATTTTGTCTTGTGCTTTGTATTCTCATTCCCTTGGCTACCTTCCCGTTCGTAAGGCTGGAATGTCGGAACGGAGAGGTATCCTACTGCTTAAATGCATGTGTTAGTGGGCATATGACGACGTTGTTGGGAGTTGAACGCTATGCGTTTATCGACCCGGCCGTCAAATGTTGTATACTTGCGAGGTGGTGTTATTTGCATGTAGCGTACCGCATGTTATGAGGCTTGAGCTCGTTTTCCGCCTCTGTCGTGAATTGATCGACCGAATTTGGGGTACTCGGCATATATATTGTAAGCCCGAGTCTTGGATGCGAAATGTCATCGCGTGTCGAATCGGAACATGATTTATTCCGAGAGTCTGGCAAGGTTTAGACTAGGACCGTATTATTATCGTCGTCCTACCAGGAGGAAATTAGTCTACCTATACGAAATGTCATCGTATATGGGTTGAGGGAAATGTCATCCGTGAACGCCTTTTAATCATACTTGCCATGTACACGATGCTAGTGCGTTTCATTTACCGTGAGAGTTGTCGTCTTGTGTCGTCTTTGAATGCGTGATTTCATGATATTGTTCATGGTCATTGCACGATGGGACACCGTCAATGTCTTGGTTCGTGAATGGATGATGATATGTTGTATTTATCGTGATCATCGCATGACTTGACTGGTTTGTCTGTCGAGTCTCAATCTTATCAATCTTATACCGCTAACGGTGAGATGTAAGCCCTAGTGAGCGTATTCGATTGCCTAAGAGTGTATTCCCGAGTCTTTGAATATCATGATGGATTCGGATTCGGCCTCTTATGTTCTGATCAT
>JAIUZE010019964.1:0-13570 GCA_022085475.1 Heliosperma pusillum
AGTAACATGCTAGGTTGTTATTATTATTAAGTTTTATGAGTTTTTAACATATTTAGTGTTTTTGACATGTTGAATGATTTGTTCATAATCATAATTTTTGTATGAATGATGGTTGAATTGGTTGTTAAAATGGATGGTTGTTAATTAAAACATGTTAGGAATAAATTTGGGGTTGTTGTTGGTGGTGGCCGTGTATGGTGGCCGAGAAACAGGCCCGGTTCAGGCCGGTTCAGGCCGGTCCAGGCCCGGTCCAGGTCCGGTCTAGGTTGGCCCGTTATTTGGCCCTTTGGGCTTGTGTCGATACTTGATTGTTTTGTTGTTGTTTTGACGGGTTTTAAATATTTTAAGCATGCGGGAAATATTAAGAAACGATTTTAGAAATGGTTGACCAAAACAGGCCCAAACCAGCCCGTGGGCCCAGTCCAGGCCCGGTCCAGCCCATGACCCGTGAGCCCTCCTTTGGGCTTGTGACGGTTTTTGAGTTTAGTGTTATTATTATATCATGTTTTTTAATATTTAGCAAGTGGGAAATTTTAATAAGTAAATTATTTAATTAAACGGTTTTCATAATATTATTATTTCTCACATGTTAGAAATTATAATACGAGCTTGTAGTTTAATATGATATCCTTTAAGTCAAGCGGGTTTTCGTATGATTTTAATAATTCACATGTTAGAAGTTGTAATAAAATAGCATGAATGAATATGATGATTTTATGTTCAAGTCTAATTGGTAAAGACTCTGTTTCTAGCCGGTTTGACCAAACGGGTTTGGTCAAACTAAGATCTAATCAGCCCCGTTTTGACTGATGACCCGTCGCGGGACTCGGGTCGGGGATTTGTCTTCAGGTAGGGTTTTATTTAATGAATGAATGAATGAGCCTTAGTAGATATGAGGCGATATGATATTTGAATGTGATTTATATGCAATTAGTCACATTATAGGAAGTTTTTCCCGTGACTGTTTAATTGTATGATATATGTCGTGTTGACTAAGTACTCATAGAGAATTATGATTATATGGCGTGTTGACCATTCTAATTCTAAATGAGCACCTTGGACCATGACATTGATAGGCCGTTACTATCTTCACGAGTATATTTCACCGCTTGATAGCTTTTGTGTCACTCTGGCCCTGGGATTTTTGATACCAATCCGGGGCATGGCTGCCTAATTTGCTTCCACTTTTTGAATGGAGCCGCTTAAGTACTAGCCAACTCTGCTTAGGGGGTCTCCTAGTAGAGATTCTCATGTACTTTGTCATGAGACAGGGAATGGGTTAAGCTGTTGTTCGCTAGGTCTGATCAGTTCTAGGACTAGGATTTTATCTACCCTTGTGTATAGCCCTCGATTTACAGAAGTCGACTATTGTCTGTACTAAGAACTTGAGCCTTTTCTAGACGTATTGGTCTTTCATGTTTGATGATTCTATGAATCTTAGAAGGTGAGATGCAAGCCGGCTACGGTTGATAGAGTTTGGATTACCGGTTGTTAACTGATTCACATGATAGCTTGCATGAGTAGCTTAGCCTTCATATGCTAGGTTATATGTTAGTTATTTGTTTCATAACATGAAAAGCATATCGTATATGTTAAGGTTTTGTATTTTCCATATACATCTCTTTTATGTTATTCATGTTTTATTAAACTCGACATTTCGTGGCTGGGAGAACTCGGAGTTACTCCCCACTGACTGTGGCTTCCGTGTTTATATTTAATGCGGTTGGCAGGTTTGTGCTGCATACTTGGGTACATTGACGAGCTAGCGAGTGAAGGATTACCTTGGACCTATATTCGGTTCTTAGGATTGTATTATTATTTAATACACTCTTTTATTTCCGTATTTATTAGGGAGATATGTCTCCCGTTTTAGATACTTCTCATGTATAATATTATTTCCTTTTTGTTATGAACTTTTGTATTTAAGACACCTTTGTTATGATGAATATATTTAATGGTAAGTTCCGGTTTTAAAATTTACCGATTTTCACTAAAGTGAACCTATTAAAAACGTATTCTCATCTTTTATTTATTTAAATTACTTGTTTATTTTTCCGCAAATTCGAGGGTGTCACACTAACGAGGCGCATGTGGAACATTTGAGGATTGTTTTGCAAATTCTAAGGGACAATCAGCTCTATGCTAAGTTGCCAAAGTGCGAGTTTTGACTAGAGAAGGTGGCGTTCTTGGGTCATATTATCTTAAAGGAAGGGGTGACGGTTGATCCGAGCAAGATAGAGGCGGTGTCTAACTAGGAAACACCAAAGAATGTAGCTGAGGTGAGGATTTTCCTGGGTTTATATGGATATTACAGGAGGTTCGTTAAGGACTTTTCAAAGATTGCTAGACCTATGACGACGTTGATGAGGAAGGAGAACAAGTTTCTCAGGGACGAGAACTGTGAGACGACGTTCCAAATATTAAAGGAGCGTTTCACCACATCTTCTGTCTTAGCATTGCTTGATGGAAGTGATAATTTTGAGGTGTATACCAATGCGTCGAAGTATGGAGTACGATGTGTTTTAATGCAGAATAGGAAGGTAATAGCTTATGCTTCGAGGCAGTTGAAGACCTATGAAGAGAATTACCCTACTCATGACTTGGGATTGGGTGCCATTGTGTTTTCTTTGAAGATTTGGAGACATTACCGTTATGGGGTTACTTTTAAGGCATTTTCAGACCACTAGAGTCTTTAGTATATCTACACCAAGAAGAACTTGAACATGTGGCATCGTCGGTCGATGTAGTTGATCGGCGACTATGACATGGAGCTCTTCTATCATAAGGGTAAGGCTAATGTCATTAGAGAAGCTTTGAGCCGAAAGAGTGTGCATTCCTTATGCACTGCGATATCCTTGATGCGATTTAGGGACGAACTAGCGAAGATAGGTATTCATGTGACTAGAAACGGGGAAGCTACTAGTGACTTGATGATCGAGCCAGGATTGTATGATGACATTCGAAGCAAGAAATTGGAGGATCCTAAGATTTTGTGGTGGAAAAAAGGGGTAGAGGAAGGTATTAATCCTAGGTTTTTGATTCATGCAGATGGAAGTTTTAAATTTGATGGCCGATGGTGTGTGCCAAATGATCTTGAGTAGAGGAAGGTGATCTTAACTGAGGCTCACTATACTCCTTATTCGGTTCAACTGGTGGGGATAAGTTATATAAAGATTTAAAGAAGACGTTTTGGTGGTCGGGGATGAAGAAACAAGTGGCTGATTTTGTGTCGTGGTGTTTGACCTGTCACCGAGTTAAAGGGGAGAAACGAAGACCAGAAGGTAAGATTCAGTCTCTTGAGGTTTCGGAGTGGAAGTGGGAGTCTATATCCTTGGATTTTGTGGTGGGACTTCCAAGATCGCAGTATGGGAATAATATGATTTGGGTGATCGTGGATCGGTTAATCAAATAAGTTATTTTTACTCCTATAAAGGATACTTGGAGCAAGATTGATTTAGCATTAGCTTATAGGAAGCATGTGGTGAAGCTGCATGGGGTGCTAAGTGACATTGTGTCTGAGCGTGATGCGAGGTTCATTTCTCGTTTTTGGAAGGAACTGCAAGAGCTTACGGGGACAACATTGAAGTTGAGCACATCTTTTCATCCTGTGACGGATAGCCAGACAGAGAGAACGATCAAGACCTTGAAGGACATGTTGAGGCACTAGTAGAAAAAGTGCCATTGACATCGATTTTTTAGGTCTATTTACATCGGTTTTGTGGCGATGTTTCTGGGGGCGTTGTTTATAGCATTTATAGCAAAAACATCGGTTGTACAACCGATGTTAATGACATATATTTACATCACTTATTATGTAAAACCGATGTTAATGCCATATTATTACATCTATTAGTTGGTAAAACCGATGTTAATAGCGTCTAAATTACATCAATTTTTGTACACAACCGATGTATATATACCTTTATTTACATCAATTCAAATATGTGATGCTAGTAGATGATGTAAATAAAAAAAATATTTAAATTTACATCGCTTTTTTAAAAAAACCGATGTCAATAACTAAGGTTAGAATATTTACATCGTTTTTACTAAAAAGTGATGTTAACATGGCGATGTCAATGGCCTTTTTTCTACTAGTGAGGGCTTGTGTACTATCTTTTGGTGGGAGCTTAGAGAATAAGCTGGATCTGATAGAGTTTTCATACAACAACAGTTATCATCCGATTATTGGGATGGCACCATTCGAGGCATTGTATGGGAGATGATTTAGGAGTCCAATTTGTTGGGATGATAGCTCTGAGGTCGTGGTTTTAGGACCGCAGATTGTTCAGGACATGATTGAGCAAGTTAAGGTTATTCGCCAAAAGATAAAAGCAGTGCATTAGCGCCATAAGAACTATGCAAATCTACATCGTCGAGACATTGAGCTCCAAGTGGGTGACAAAGTTCTTTTGAAGGTGTCACCTATGCATGGAGTGACGAGGTTGGCAAGAAGGGCAAGTTGAGCCATAATTTTATTGGTCCTTATGAGATATTGGATAGCATTGGAGAGGTGACATACCGTCTAGCGTTGCCACCTGCTATTGATCGGGTCCATAATGTGTTTCATGTGTCGCTACTGCGAAAGTATGTGAGTGACCCGTCTCATGTCCTTGAAGCTGAGACTATTGCGTTGGATGAGGAACTTACATATGTTGAGGTACCCAAAGAAATTCTAGATCGAAAGGTGCGCAAGAAAAGGAATGGAGATACGACCCTATTGAAGGTGTTATGGTCTAACCATAACTTGGAAGAAGCGACTTGGGAGCCTGAAGATGCCATGGGGGAGCGGTATCCGCATCTTTTTGAGCAAGTATGTTTGGTTAAGGGGACGTAACCTTGTTCTTTAAGGGGCGAAGAAGACGATCACGCTATGTTTTTGCAGGTTTAAGTAGCATTTTGGTTAGTATTTTGGTAAGTTGTAGTAAATGCTGTGGTGGTAGGTCATAGGTGTATACCATTGTCTCGGGATGTGGGATTTTAGTTTTGTTGTGTATGTTTTTGTTTTATTTGATTGGCTTGTGTTGCGTTTGGGGTATGAGTATGAATTGTGAAGTTCGAGGACAAAGTTCGTTCTTAAGGAGGGAAGACTGTAATACTCCGTATTTCTTACTAGCTTGTACTCAGTCGAGTAAGTGTCACTCGACCGAGTGGTGTGGGTACTCGGCCGAGTAGGGTGCATTAGACCGAGTGAGGTTGGTTTTTGAGTTTGGTAGCCTTCTGTCTAGTTGGCACTCGGCCGAGTGTAGAGTGCACTCGACCGAGTGCTTCTTGCTCTCGACTGATTGCACCGGTCTGCGGGTTGTATCGAGCGGTTTTGATTAAAGATAATTAAGAGGTGTAAACTTATACCGTCATAGTATTTCTTCATTATTAACCCTAAACCTTTTCAAAACTCTCTAAAAACCTCTCAATCATCTCAAGGCTCGAAATTGGTTGCATCTCGTCTTGTGTATCAATACTATTGGTAAAAAATCTGTCTCTATGTTTAATAATCATGTTGGTTAGTGTAGAGCCCTACTTGAATTGGGGAAAAAGGGGATTAGATAGTTATTGATTGAATCATTGATTGGTTGTTTGGGAGGAGACTTCGTAGAGGAACACTTTTTATTGTGATTGCATATTGCTTGCGGAATTGCATCCAGGTAGAGTTTCCCTATTCGGTACTCTTGTATGTTGTTCATGTGATATGATTGTTGCTATTTGTTGGTGTTGGTAATTGTGACTGTTGTGATGATGATGATGATGGTGTTCGGTGATTTGGTGTTTGGGTGGTTACTTGGTACCTATTTTGGTAGTCCGACAGAAGACAAACCACACCCCGAGTTCGCCTCTCGTGGCTCTTCTTTCACGAGGGGGATGTCCACATTAATGTTCTGGGTCACTCGCTACGGCGCAGAGGGAAATTCGAGGTTCAGTGCTGCGGTCTGGCATCAATAGGAAGTTTTGTAGGTCAAATCTGCATTCTGATGCTGTTGAGGTTACCGCTGAGGTGGGCCTCGGTTACTGTTACATGATGATGTTGTTGGTGGGGACAGATGGTTTCATATTGCTCGTATTATTGCATTATGCGTTGAACGATGTATGATGGTACTGACTCCGTTTAATGTTTTCAAAACTGTTGTGATCCATTGGGGAATGATGAGCACGTGTCTAACAGGTAATTGATTGAGCTCGCAATGGGGATTGGATGGGATCGTCGCTGACGATTCTGAGTTTCTGCTGTCACTTAGATTGACTTAGACTTTTACTTTATTATTATTTTTAGTTTGGAATATTATTATTTGAGACTGTCTCAGTTTGTTGAAAACAATGTAACTTTGATATATTTAAACTTTTATTTAATAAGTATTGTTTCGCTATCGCCTATTTTATATGTACTACCTCGAGCAACTTAGATGGTACCATCCCGATTTAATAAGAAGGTCTTGCAAGGCTCTTTTGTAGATGGGGGGGGTGTTGCAATGACATTGGTCATTCAAAACCTGTCGAACCAGACACGAAGACAATTCCGAATGTGTTCGAGGATGAACTCATCCTTCAACTCTCCCTTAAAGCGAGACCAAGATATGTAGCCCCCTTCGGTTGCTTCTTTGTAGAATTTTCTCATGTTCTCCTGTCAGTATGCCACCACAATCCCGCTTTACCTTTGAGGTAAAACGCAGCTTGATTTACCTTCATAGATTCCAGACAATTGGTCACGTCGAATATGTTCTCCATCTCACAAGTCCAGTAATCCAAAAGATTCGGTGATCCGATGCCTTCGTATTTTGTGGGCTGGTGACGAGCAATGATGGACCTCATCTTCGTCGTCTACTACCATAGTCTTCATTCGGCTTACTTTGCACAAAGCTTCTGCCAATGCCGCATTTTGCTCAATTAAACAACCGATTTCCTCGGCACTCATCGACCCGAAAGGGTTAACATTACCCTTCTCACCATTGTCTTTATAAAACATAAGATAAAACATTCCTAGCATTCCATTAACTTCCCTTAGAAAATAAACATATGCACATCAAAAGTGAGTAGACTCGGTTGAGTGGGGTCTCCACTCGATCGACTATCGACCCTACTCGTTCGACTAACTAATCATACTTTGCCGAGCCACAAACCCTACTCGGTCGAGTAACCGTACTCAACCGAGTCCCATCCCTACTCAGTCGAGTAATTTCGACCAGAGACTTTCAGAAACTTACTAAAATGGTCGAGTAACATAAGTTACTCAGTCGAGTCACCCCTACTTAGCCAAGTAAGCACCTCTACCCTCAAAATCAATTCAAATAAATACTAAGGCAAATAAAAGATCAATCAAATCCAATTTCCACTCCAAATCCAACATACAACATACTATCAAATACATAAACTGTTAGGTTCATATACCTACTCATAATACTCTTCTTATGATTAACTAATTAACTCTTTAATTAG
This sequence comes from Heliosperma pusillum, assembly GCA_022085475.1. Taxonomy (NCBI): domain Eukaryota; kingdom Viridiplantae; phylum Streptophyta; class Magnoliopsida; order Caryophyllales; family Caryophyllaceae; genus Heliosperma; species Heliosperma pusillum. The sequence goes on from JAIUZE010019964.1 coordinate 7,429, forward strand.
TTCTAAAGATCTAGTTATATGCAAATGAATAAAACAAAGTGGAGAAAGATTTGTTCCTCACATTGAGTATTATACGGATTATGGGCACAAGTACAAGACACCTTCTTGTACTTGTTCTTGAGCTAGATGATTATAGGATGAACTTCCAAAACCTCCAAGTATAGGAACTCTCCTTTTGTTGCACCTAGACTATCCTTAATCTCTTGAATATTGCTTTACTAGAACAATACACAAGATCCTTTTAATAACAAGTATGAAACTTGAAATTTCTACCTTAGAAATATCGAGTTCAATCCACAAAATACAAGTTCTATGAAACTTCTAAAGTTTCTAAGTGTTTTGTGATTTCTAGTGAGATGTTGTGTAAATATTATGAGATATGATTAAGTTTTTTTCATAAGAGGAAAACATCCTCTTATTTGAATGAAAATAACCGGCCAAGCATGTGAGCAAAGAGCATGCTCATTGCTTTTTGTCTTACCAAAACAATAGGGTGGCTATAGGTATTTAGGCTAGTAATGATTATGCCTTATCTTGATTAGAACAACATTAAAGCCCTAAACACCACCCTACACCCAAGCATGCCGGTTTTTATACTTAAAATCGACTCCATATTATATTTGTGATTTTGTCATTTGTCACACATGTGACATGTGACATGTAACATGTTATCTTATAATATAATTATGTATTTAACTAATTTAAATACAATTTCATGTCAAATAAATTAAACATAACATTTTAAGTAATAATTTATAATCACATATATATAAAATGGGTCATCTCATATTTGGTTGATATGATCTACAACTAATTGTAATTATGATCAACCAATCATGCTTATCTCAAATGTTTCATAAACATTAAGCATTCTAATATAACAATTATATTATTGAATCTTATTTAATCATATTACAATAAGATATTTTTCTCACTCGTAAACTCGTTCTGTTTAAGGGATTATTTAATCTGTATCGTTATACAATTAATTAATATTCTTGATTAGGGAATCGTCCTTTTGGTGTGACCTCAAGGGATCAACTGATCACCACCGTCATACGACAGTAATGTCAAACTCTAGTAAGCCACTCATTACCGATTAATGTGGATCAGTTGACTATAATGTGAATCATCCTTTTGTATTCTTGTTAATGAGATTTAATTAAGTAATCGCACTATTGTTGAGGACACTCACTCCAACATAAACATGCGTCATATCAACTCCACGCTCAAAATATCACATCTCCTATATATACCCACATTAAGTGACCGTTAGAGAATCAGAAAGCCATAGTGTCATTAGGGACGTCTCCCTAATTCTAGAAAACTTACTCCAATAAACTCAACTCGGGTTCATTTTAATTAGACACCCTATGTTCATTAGGTTCATTGTTTTAGGTTCCAAGATCGTCGCTCTGATACCACTTTGTAACACCCCGCCATACCCGGAGCCTTTAAGCAAAAACTTCTAAGTATGGGGATGTGTCACGCCTCGGTTTTCCGAGTGTAGGATGTACCAAAATGAGTCTCAAACCGTAATTACCATAACATGAAGTGAAATTAAAACCAAAGGTTTACAAATCCAAAATTCAACTTCAAAACAAAGTACAACTCAACATCCAAAATACTCAAGGTCAAAAACTACTAAACAATGTCAAGAAAACTAGGACCGACTCTAGTAAAGACTCTAGGTGACCATCGGAAATCCCGAGCATGCATCCATGTTAACACATCATATCATCATCACATACTCAAGACCTATTCACCATATGCCGGAAATATTGTATGGGTCACGGTAGATAAAACAAATACAATGGTCAGTTGACATGTACATACAAAATCAGATGAAATCACAATATCACCATCATACATATGTAATTCTTAGACCTCAAATTAGACTCCTCTAATTAGTTCATTATATTACATTAACTTAATGATTTAGGATCTAGTTATCATGCATGCAAAAATAAAAGCATAAAAGAAAAGATAAGACGAAAACATCCTTAAATTTGGATTTTTCGGTTAAATAAGGGCACAATAAGAACTCCTTCTTATTGTTCTTGAGCATGTAATTAGTGGATGATCCTCCATAAACCAACCTCCAAAGTAGAAGGCCTCCTTCTTGTTGCATCCAACAATTCACCCAAATAATCTTAGCTTATTATTAACTAGATAATAAGTAAGGAACAAATACTACTAATATTATTGTATTACTACACTAGTAATAGGTAGAGAATATTAGTGTATATGAGAGTTTAGAAAGAAGTTGAGGATTTTAGAGAGATATCTAAAACAAGTGAATAATGAGCAAAAATGAAATGAACAACCAAGTGCTCTATTTAAAGGCACTTGGCCGGTCATGCCATCACCACAAGAGTGATTATTTTGCTTATAATATTCTCATGCAAATGACTTGAGTGTGGTGATAAATGTAATGATAAATGGTGTCATAACATAAGGTGGAGTGTAGGATTAGATGAGAACAATCATCATTGATCTCCACTAGCAAAAATCCGGCCTCCACATGTGTAATGTGGTCCATTTTGAATTTTTTATATTTGTCCCACAAATACTTATAATCATATGTTTAATTATCTTGTATAATTAAGTGTTAATTTGATCATATAACAATTATATGACTCAAATTAATAATCAATATACACTCAACTTTTAAGTGATATTTTACCATTATATCAATATATAATGGGTCCCATAATGTACATTTAATTTATTTTACAACTCTTTGTAAACATAATTAACTAATCATCTCTACCTCAAAATATATGCATAACCTCAACTAATTTAATGAATTAACAATTAATCACTAAATTAAATCTTATTTAATCGTATTAAAATAAGACGAAAAATTTATTCAGTCACTTATTGTGACAACCCTCGAAAATGCGGAAATAAAACATAACAAGCATGTGATTTATATAGCGGAAAATACGGTGTTTATAATATTTTTTACATGCTAAGATAAAAATACGAGGAATGTAAAATAATTACACCAAAGTAGAATATACTACAAAGAGACGAAGTCTCTCAAAATGTTATCAAATATCAAAGTTATTAGCAAACAAGCTAACAAACGTCTAGAGGTGATTTATCCAGGCCAACGCCCGCTAGCTCACACCCGAACCCAAAATACAACAAGCAAAATCCATCCAAGCAAGCAACCTGTTCATCCATGAAAAACATGAACGCCACAGTCAATGGGGAGTAACTCCAGGTTCTCCCAGCCATACCACAAATAACGAACTTAAACGGAAATATAAAAGTAGAAGTATGCATATATAAATATACATGTGAATTACGAAAAGGATAAATAGGCAATTCAATATATATATACAGATATCGGTGCATGAAGTACAAGTCCGTAACCATCATATTATCGATAGACTCGGGGATGACACTCTTAGGCAACCATACACTCACTAGGGCTTGCATCTCACCGTTAGCGGCATAAGTTTGATAAGATTGAGACTCGACAAATAAACCATGCCAAGTCATCCAACGATCACAAGTAATCAATCATATAATCAGCCATCCAAACGTACGAATACGTTGACAACATCTCTCACGGTAAATGACACGCAGTAGCACCGTGTACAAACTGTATGATTAAAATCGCATCCACGGGATAAGCATTTCCCTGAACGCATACACGATTCAAGCATTTCGTATATGTAGACTAATTTCCTCCTGGTAGAACGACGATATAAATATCCGGTCCTAGTCTAAATCTGGCCAGACTCTCGAAATCACATTTTCCGATTCGACAAGCGATGACATTTCGCATCCAAGACTCGGTCATACATAGAAGCCGAGTATCCCAAATTCAGTCAACCTTCATGAAAAAGGCGGAAAAGAGCACAAGCATCATACAAGCGGTATGCTACATGCAATGACACCACCTCGCAAGTATACAACATTTGACGGCCAGGTCGAATAACGCAAAGCGTTCGCCTTCCAACAACGTCGTCATATGCCCACTAACTCATGCAATTAAGCAGTAAGGATACACTCCTCGTTCCGACATTCCAGCCTTACGAACGAAAAGGTAGCCAGGGGAATGAGAGTACAAAGTACATAACAATTAGTGCTCAAACCATAACATGTGTAAAACCGACTCAAAGTGGGATATATCAAAAACCGTCACAAAACATGCGATACAAGCGAATAGAATATCATTTTTTCTAAACATGAATATTTAAAGTCATTACGTAAATTTATACGATAAACGAACCATGCGAATTATTATAAATGAAAACATAAGAAAGAATAGCAAAGGAAATGGGCAGCGTGTGCCAGCCGGTCAGGTGGACCAGCTGCCGGCTACCCGGCTGGCACCAATGTCACACTTGAAAAACAACTGAAAATACAGCGTGTCCCAGCCGGTCAAAGGGACCGGCTGCCGGCTACCCGGCTGGGACCAATATCACTTGAGAAAAATGAAGACATATGGGATGTGTCTCAGCCGGTCGGCCGGCTAAGACCTATATAATTCCAAAACTTTTACCTAACACAAATAATATACAGCCACTCCCCAGCCGGTCGGCCGGCTGGGGTGTAATATGCACGAAAATCATTTTCTTCATCCCAAACATCATAGAAGCAACAACAACTAACATCATCAATCATCAATTCTCATTATCAATTTTCAACTAACAACAACTATCATCAACAACACAATTCCTATGATTACTAATCCTATTCTAAAAACGATTACTAACATAAAAAACACATTAAAACACGTAATGATATCGAGTAACCCTTCACCGTTACCTTTACGCGTCTTCAATCGATTTCTAAGCCTTCCTCTACTAGATAGTAATCCTAAGATCTCCACCTATACAAAGACGACAAAAGATGAATATAATTCACCTTTGAGAAAGACTGTAACACCCGGAAATGTACCCTATTTTTATAGTGAAAATATTTTACGGATACTTTTCAGCGAAATTTAGTTTTAGTTTAGAATTTAATGTTCCGAGTCAAATTTAGAATTTCCGAGTTCGTATTTGGAATTTCCGCGAGATTTCAAGTGAATCCCGTCTTAAGCCGTCTTTGACTTTTCTTGACTTTTGAGCCGTCTTTGACTTTCGTTGACTTTTTCCCACTTACTCCCCTCATACTCACCTTAACCTAATTCATTCACACAACTCAACTCACCCTTCTTCTCTAAGAAAACCCCATAAAACCTTGCCTCCATTTTTTATCCGTCTTAGATTCGTCGCTACTCCTTCGTTACTCGCTCAAATTCACGTAAGTTTGTCTTATTCTTCCCCTCTTAGCTTCCTCTATCCGTATTGGTAATAAAATTACCGTCTTTCTCGCTTTTTAAATTATCCGTCTTTCTCAAGGTGAATGATATTCATCTTTTTATTATCTAATTGTATGTAGGTGGAGACTAGGAAGGTTTAGAAACCGTTTAAAGACGCGAAAAGGTAACGGTGAAGGGTTACTCGATATCATTTACGTGTTTTACATGATTTCTATGTTAGAATTCGTATTTAGAATACGATTAGAAAGCTTAGGAATTGTAGTATTGATACTGATTGTTGTTAGTTGATGATTTTTGATGATGATTATTGATTGTTGATAGTTGTTAGAAGTGAATTATGAAAAGTGAAAATGTTTGAATGTATGTTGAAGGCTCTCGGGTGAACTGGTAACTCATGTCACGGGCGTGAAATACAAGTCAAGGTCGTGACTTGTGCAGTTTCACTGCACTGACCCCTTTTTGTAAAATGATCATATCTCCTTCGTTACTTGCTTGTTTTGGGCTTGTGACCTATCGTTGGAACCGTAAGAGGATACGCTATCACCTCGACTTGGAATTTCTGTATTTGCATGTCTAGAACTCTAGCTATGACAGTTTGAAGTGAACCCTTGTTTTAGTTAGTTTCCAAACTTGTTGTTTTGGAGAGGTATCTATGTTTCTTATTTATTATGCTTCTTAAACTTGGTCTAATGCTTATGTATCATGTATTGATTCATGTTTATCATATTTACATTTATATAATTCCATATTCTCATGTTTTGTGACGGTTTTTGGTATGTCCTACTTTGAGTCGGTTTTTACAAATGATACGGTTTGAGCACTATTTTGTCTTGTGCTTTATACTCTCATTCCCTT
>JAIUZE010019965.1:0-21477 GCA_022085475.1 Heliosperma pusillum
GGTTCCCTGCCGGTCGACCGGCCGCCGGTCTGCCAACCGGCTGGGAATACTCCAGTAACTCATTTGGAAAAATGGGATTTTTGTATAAGAGGTGCTCCAGGCCGGCCCACCGGCCACCGGTCCAACCACCGGCCTGGAACACATCAGTAACACCTTTGGAATTTTGGATTTTGTATGAAGAAGGGCTCTGTGCCGGTCGACCGGCCGCCGGTCTACCAACCGGCCCAGACCTCTTTTCTCTGTTTTTGGGTTTTGCCTTGTGTTCTGAGCCGGCCAACCGGCCACCGGTCATTTGCCCGGCCTGCAACACGGCTGTGTTGTTTTCTTTGGACTTCTAAAACTCGTAATTTATAATAATTCGCATGATCGGTTTATCGTATAATTTTACGTATTGTCTTATAATATTCATGTTTTGGATATATGATAGCTCTTTCGCATGTATCACATGTTTTGTGACGGTTTTTGATATGTTCCCACTTTGAGTCGGTTTTTACAAATGAGTCGGTTTGAGCACTATTTTGTCTTGTGCTTTGTATTCTCATTCCCTTGGCTACCTTCCCGTTCGTAAGGCTGGAATGTCGGAACGGAGAGTTATCCTACTGCTTAAATGCATGTGTTAGTGGGCATACGACGACGTTGTTGGGAGTTGAACGTTATGCGTTGATCGACCCGGCCGTCAAATGTTGTGTACTTGCGAGGTGGTGTTATTTGCATGTAGCGTACCGCATGTTATGAGGCTTGAGCTCGTTTTTCGCCTCTTTCGTGAATTGATCTACCGAGAATGTGGGTACTCGGCGTTTTCTTTGTAAGACCGAGTCTTGGGTGCGAAACGTGATCGCATATCGAATCGTAAAATGTGATTCCGAGAATCTGGCCAGGTTTAGATTAGGAGCCTTATCGTTCCTACCAGGAGGAAATGTGTCTACATAGGCGAAATGTAAGCATCGCGTATGAGTTCAGGGAAATATGATCCCGTGGATGCCTTTTAATCATACTTGCCATGTACACGATGCTAGTGCGTTTCATTTACCGTGAGAAAGGTCGTCTTTGTGTCGTTGTCTTTGAATGCGTGATTTCATGACCCTATTCATGGTCATTGCATGATTGGACACCGTCAATGTCTTGGTTCGTGAATGGATGATAATATGTTGGATTTATGTGATCATCGCATGACTTGACTTGGTTTGTCTGTCGAGTCTCAATCTTATCAATCTTATACCGCTAACGGTGAGATGCAAGCCCTAGTGAGCGTATTCGGTTGCCTAAGAGTGTCTTTCCCGAGTCTTTGAATATCATGATGGATTCGGATTTGTGCTTCTTATGTTCCTATCATTATCTATCGTATTGCCTATCTATTCTTATCGTAACTCACATGGATATCCATATATGCATGACTTTACTTTCGTATTTTCTTATATGTACGTTTGATGTGATATTGCTGGGAGAACCCGGAGTTACTCCCCACTGACTGTGGCATTCATGTTTTTCATGGATGAACAGGTTGCTTGCTATGGATGACTTTTTGGATACGATATTTTGGGGTTCGGGTGTGGGCTAGCGGGCGTTGTCCCTGGAAGTTCACCTCTAGACGATAGTAGCTAGTTTTGGTTAAACACTTGTTCTTTGCTAACATTTTAAGAGACCCCGTCTCTTTGTTGTATATTCCGTACTTAGTTTGTAATATTTTGACACTCCTCGTGTTATATATATCTTGCATGTTTAAAAGTTTTTAAAATACCGTATTTCCGCATACTATTTCACATGCTTGTATGTTTTATATTTCCGCAATCGCGAGGGTTGTCACAACCACCGTACCTTCCCTACCACCTACTGCTAACACCATTTCGTCACCAATGATGTGCTACGATCGACTAAAACCACATATCACCTCACCTTTGCCGCCGCCACCAAGCAAGCACCACCACACAATCCCTCACCTTTGCCGACCACCACAACACAACTAAAATCACACCACCACTAACAGTATCAACACATGGGGTAGCAGTACAACATCACGAGTCCTACTCTGACACCACATCACCAGTCATAGCCGCCGCCATATCAGCCCAAACTCCGTCGCTGACGCTCTTGCACCGATATCCATTAGTACATATATACGTATTGTGATTTTTAATATTAGATCTATGAAAAACAAAGATGAATTTCGAAAAACTAACTGGAATAATGTTCTTGTTAGAAGAATTTTGAGTCAAATAGACTTCATTTCGATCGATTGTGGTAGAGCAAGGCGGAGGGACAATGTGGTAGCCAAAGTGATGCGCGAACGAGGGTGAGTGTTCGCCGGAATCTAGGCTAGCCGGCGTAGGTGTTCCGACTTTATCGATGGGGAAGACGTAAAGCAATGCTGTCGGCAACGGAGTGACATCGGGTGGTCGGCGTCGGAGGGTGGTGTTTGGGGGAGGTGGAGGAGGGAAGGTATACGAAGGGTAGCATGAAAGAGAATGGGGGTCCCAGGTTTTGTTTTAATATGCTTGAATTTTGAGGTAATGAGTGTTTTATAATGTCTGTAGATTACTTTAATTGAATGGTTTGTATTTAGTTCGTAGGTTCGCACCGTACTTTAGGTTCGCACATGATCCTGATTCTATATATATATAGAAGTAGGTTCAAATGAGTCCCCTTAGTATATTTGAGTCATTGAGTCCTCATACAAGCCCTTGGATTAGGAGGATGAAGGGATAGGATTAAAACAAAATGGAAGGCTAGGATTGTGAGATACATAAAATCTAATCCCTTCAAACCCTAATACAAATACCCTCCACTCACTCCATTTCTCTCATTTTCACATATCTCACCCTCTCTCTACCTCCTTTCTCTCTCTACATATCTCTAAAACAACCCAAAAAAAACCCTCTAATCCCCTCACTACCACCGAGCCTCCACCGCCGCCACTCCTCCTTCACCACTCCTCCACCGCCACTCCTCATCCGCCACCCCTCTCTCAACCAACCACCCGCCGGACCATCCTCTCCACCTTCGACCTTCTCTCCCCCACTGTCCTCCTTCTCTCTTCCGTCCTCCTCTCCTCCGCCGCCGCCACCCAAAAAAATCCTCTCATTCCCTCCTCCATCGCCGCCGTCCCCCGCCGTCGTCTCCCCTCTTCCTCCGCCGTCCCCTGCCGTCGTCTTCCCTCATTCCCTCCTCTCCTCCGTCGTCTCCCCTCTTCCCCCGCCGTCCTCTTCTCGTCTTCTTGTTTTTTTTTTTTTTTTTCAAATTTGTATCATCAAATTTTTTTAATCTCGTTTTAGATCGGAAAAAAAGGGTAAAAAACTACCACTATTTAAAATCTCGTTTTTTATTTTTCATATTTGTTATGTTTTTTTATTTTTCTTTTAGATCTTATTTTTTCATTTTATATTTTTTATTTGTAGATCTAGTTTGTTTATTTTCAGATTATCTTTTTTTAAATCTCGTTTTTCATTTTTTGAATTTCTTATGATTTTCTATTTTTTTATTATAGATCTCGTTTTTTTACCTTTTTTTTTGGTGTTTGGTTGATCTTTTTTGTTGGTGTTTGGTTGATTTTTTTAGATCTAAACTAAAGTTACACCATTTCGGTCTAAAGTTACACAATTATGTACTAAAGTTACAGCATTAAATAGGTCTATAACTAAAGTTAAATAAGTAGGGACTGAAGTTACATTAGTATGGACTGAAGTTACAGAAGAAAAAACTAAAGTCACCATTTTATTATAAAGTTACACTATTAATGACTAAAGTTTCACAAATAATTAATGAAAGTTCACTAGTAAAGGTTAAAGTTACACATGTAAAAATGTTAAGCTTAAATCATATTTTGAGTTAAAGTTACACAAATAAGCGTTAAAGTTACAGTCGTAATGATTGTAGTTACATTCATAAAAATGCCAAAACCATATCAAATTTTCTTAAAGTTAAATAATTCAAATTTATATAATTGAAATCACACTTTAGTTTGAAGTTACACAAATAATGGTTGAAGTTACACTCTTAACGACTAAAATTATTCTCATAAAAAGGCAAAAATCACTTAAACTTGTGGTAAAGTTACATAAATTCAAATTTATATAGTCGAAATCACATTTTGGTTTAAAGTTACACAAAAAAAAGGTTGGAGTTACACTCGTAATGACTGAAATTATACTCATAAAAAGGCTAAAATCACATAAACTTGTCTTAAAGTTACATAAATTCAAATTTATATAGTCAAAATTACATTTTAGCTTGAAGTTACAAAAATAATGATTGAAGTTACACTCCTAATGTAGGTGGAAGTCTTTAAAACCCACTCATTTAGTTCTAATCTTGTCCCTTCATTTTGTTCTAATCTAGATTTAGGATCCGGTGGAAACAACTACTCGGTGCAAAACGTGGAAAAGTACTACACATTAGCTTATACTATACAGTGCATATTGGCTTATACTATACGGAGTAGTAAACAAATACATTACCAGCATATATAAAAATGTATTTCAATAAATCACACACTCTCTCCTCTCATAATTTTGAGTTCCTTTCTCTGTCATCAAAACGTTTCCCCAATTAATTCACCATTAAAATTCTTCCAATTTCTGCATCCAGAATCCGCGGTGTTTACGACGATCGACGCCTAATCCACATCAATTACTTCGACTTTTATTGTTTGTAAGTGATCAATTGCTCTTATGTTTCGTATTTTAGCTGCTTAAAATCATTGATTTCGCAATTTATGTTTAGATTTAGTAGTTTAAACTTCGATTTTAGCTAATATAGTAGTCTTTGTGTTAGAGTTCGTCGTAATCTATTCTATACGACGCGTTCAAATTAATCTTCTTCATCATGCTCAATTTAGTCATATTAGCTGAGTTTTTGTGCATCCTGTAAGTTCAGGAACATGTAGATTGATTTATGTGTTTAGTATTGATGTTGTGGGAGACTAGCTTACATGTTGAATTTATATTTAGTATATTTAATTATTGTGATCGACATATGAGTTATCTTCATCCGCATGCTCTAAATCGCACATGCAGGTCTTTCTACATTGTTTTCTTGAAGATTTGTAGTTCAGATCAGGATTCCGGCATTATTTGAACTTTCGATTTCTACTTTTCTAATTTTTTTCCGTAATTTTCGTCGTTTAACATACATTGATCCTCATCCATTCTTAATCGTGTTTTCCTGATTGTATTTGCATGTTCAACGATGCTAAACTTACAGTAGTGCTTTTCCGTATTCGTTCATCAGGTATTCTCTTATTCCTTAGTCGAGGTGCGTCGCTACTTTAGTGTTCTTTATTTTTTTCCCTTTTTTGTGATGTTCGTAATGGGTAGTTCTCTACATTGTGAATAATGTCTAATTTAATTGCATTGATTGTCACATTAGTTGCATCATAATTATTTGAAATTTATTAATGTTCACATCACTACCCATCTCTCATGTCACCAAAATGCCAAACGAATATGACGACTACCTTTTCTGATTTTATATTTTGACATTATTTTTGTCGGTTTGTTTGTTGTTCTGTATTTAGATATTGAATATACATTATCATATGCATCTACGTACTTAAATGGTATTGCGTAGGTACACTAAACTGCTATAATCTGTTTATACAATTTAAGAGTCGATCCCCTTTTTTTAGACCCCTCCTCTAATCCTTTGATACTGTTGAAATTTTGCCAATTTCAGTTGTGTTAGGTTCATCTTTCGCTTCGATTATTTAGTTTAATCCTAATAACAACATCTTTTTTTACATTTATTTTTGTGTGTTAATCATTCCTTGTTGTAAGGCTCCTCACTAGTCCTTTTATACGAGTTAATGTTAATGGTTTATGTTTTATGGTTTAGGATTTTATATTCGGCATTAGTTACATTTTTATTTGCTCTAGGTACAGTTAGTCGATTATTAGGTACGTATTTTCCCCAGTTGACCATATCTAACTATGTTGTGTTTTTGTTATCTGTCTCATGTGTAGTCATGGAGAACAACCGTTCATCAGATTCGACATCAGTAGTTTCTCGTACACGTGGTCGACATTCTGTGTCTGCTTTGAACATGAAATTCCTGGCATTACGCACAAGGATGAGTCGTAGCGCACTTTTTGCGTTCATCAAAAACGGACTTTCTACACAACAGATTTTAGCCATAAGAGAGATGGGTTTTGGTGGTATATTATCTCTAAAGACCGACATGATCCCTGGGCAGTTAGTATTCTGGCTGATCTCAAAGCTCGATCCGTTTTCTTGTTGCCTCCCCATCATGCATCTCCCTATCCGTGATAAAGATGTCCACCTTGCCACAGGTATACCTATGGGTGAGATAAAGTTAACGCAAGCATCACGATATGATAAGTAAGAAGACTTTCTAGCCATGGTTAGCGAATGGAAGTCTCATTTTGGTCGAAACCGGGTTACCTCATCCCAACTCTTGGATGTAATGTCTGCGTTCCTGATGGGAGTTAAATGAGAGGTTCCAAGTCTACGCATTCTCAAGTGTTTGATGGATGTCTCAATCATTCCGCACTTAAAATGGTGTAATTTCACCCGCAACAACATTATTTCTAGTTTAATACAATGGAGGACTGAGCAAGCAAAGGAGGCTTAAGGAGGACCTAAGAAAACTTTCAAAGGGCCTATCATGGTTTTAATTTTCATTTACCTTGATAGAGGTTTTTTCAAGTCAAGATCTATCACCAGGATGTTCCCAACGATGTGCACATGGACCAAGGTCGAGATATTGTCTCGGGTTGCTAAAGAGAGAAAAGAAGGGAAACGATTCGGGGCTGGTTCAGTTGATGTACAGATGGTTAAAGGGGCTGGTTGTTGCTGTGTTAGGCCTGAGATTGCGGAAAGTCAGCACTCTGGTCACAACGATGTCGCCCATGATATAATAGAGCATGATAAGCACCATGAGAATGATAACGAGGAGAAAGATGAGCATAGTACCAAACGATCAAGAGTCACTTTTTGCATCAAAAACATTGCCTGTGCAGGAAAGGCCCTAGCCCAGGCTTTTGAGCACTTTGGTAGACACTCAACGATGCCAAGTCTGAGATGTCGGGTTCCTCGATTGTTGGCCAGCATTCTACTATGGTTGATGCGCTACTTGGTGGCTTTCAACTAGCCCTACCAAGTAGACATGCGGAAGAGATTCCAGAAAAAGCAGATTGTGGAAATGGAAAGGCTGTTGTAGAGTTATCTAACACCACCACTGGTGTAAATGTTGATGCCCCTGAAGTGGGAGCCCCTCCCTCCGCGGTATCTGGAATTGATTTCGCAACCGCCTTAACAGAGGGTTGGGATGATGACCCCTGTTGGAATGACGTTGCCTTTCTGGATGGTGTTCTAGCATTGAGTAATGCATTCATTAAGGGGTCGAGTAACGAGTTGTCAACAAAGAAAAGACGACTTGCTCCCGAGTACCTATCATTCAACTTGTTTGTAACCCAGAACACCCTAGAATCATCCGCAACACAAGATATGCATATTAATACTGATGCACCTGACATGGCCACCTCATCAGAACCGATGAATGTCTCTACGGAGGTAAAAGAACCCTGCAAGAGGGACATAGTTGTTTCAGAGGTATTTCAATTACCATTCATTCAAAGGAATACATCAATGTTTTCCGAATTAAGCCTATCGGAGAAAAATGTGGCTGATTTGGCATTTGGGGATGGTTTTGACGGCAGGTAACTCTAAAACCTTTTTTTTCGATGGTTTAAACATCTTGTAGTTAATGTACCTACAACGCTAAATAGTGTACCTGAGCTGGTCAACAATGTAATTAGTAATTTTTATTTTTAGTAAGGTATTACTCATAAACCAATATTTCCAACTATGTCGATGCGATCTAAAGAGCTTAGTTGTAGATGCACGTATAGATACAAATGTAATCTATGCATGAGCTAATCTATTAAACAAGAAAGAGGCGATAAAGGCTCCCTCATCTCCTTTGCGTCTATATGCTTTCGTTACTCACAATGTAAGTTATGTGATTATATACATAGGAATGTGGTTATTGTCTTACTATTATCTGTACTTCTAATGTTGCTTCTACATTTGTTCTCTATAGGGGATTCAATGTGAATATACCACTGATTATGAACATTTGAGCTTGGTGAGCTCCTATATTTTTCTTTTTGTTTGTTTAGTTTTTACTGTTTATTTTACTATTAATCAGTCTGTTTTCTCGCCTCTTGTTGGCATTCGGCTAACTTCATATCTTCTTCCTTTCTACATCAGATGTCCTTCCCATTCGCATTGCGGGAGCCGATGTTGATTTGCGTCAACTTTATATCTCGCAAAATTGAAGTCATACACCCAATGCGGCCTCAAACATTAAAGTTTGTTGTCTATGTTCTGAACGTGCTGAGCATTCGACTGTTAACACTTCCTTAATTGCCGTATTGTTATGTTTTATCCTCATTTCAAATACGTTTTACTGATATTGACTGTTCTCCACAGAGGGATTTCATTATACGTGTCATGATAGACAAATTAAAAAGATTCGCGGCAGTTCAATTTTTCAAATGTGAAGAATATGTGGCCAAATCGCAAGCTATTGATTTTGATGATGGGATTTACCTTATGTGTTATATGGTGATATATGAAAGAGCTCGTAGAACTTTTAAATTGAATCTTGTTAATGTAAGGAACGTATATCGTTTGTTACATACTCCCTCCGATCCAGACCAATGGTAACACTTACCATAAACGGACGATCCACACCAATGGTAACATACTCTATTTGGCACACAACATTACTATGTTATCCTTATTATCATTTGATATTTACACAAAATGCCATTATATGGCCCACCTATCAACCCCACAATTAAACCCATAATTACATACCCCACCTACTTTTTCCCTTTTTACCCCTCATTTTTCCACCTTTTCTTAAATACTCCAATTTCCACGATGTTACCATTGGTGTGGATCGGAGGGAGTATATCGTTTGTTACATATATACGTAAATTACAATATTAGATGCACTAAATAGATCATTAAGTCTTCTATTATATCTTATAGACTAGGCCAGCTGATAAGGTTGTCCTTAAACTGAAGGTAAAATACTGTTATGCTTTGTTGACCAGCGACCAGAATACTTCTGAAATACGCGTTAAGTGCATCCAAGGGAGATGACGCAAAGTTTTAAGGATGTGACAACGCTTTCCATCTTTTCAGATGTAATTTATTTGGTTGATCCTTCTACGTTCTTTTTCAAAGAACATATTTCATCTGTTTTTGTAGTGATGTGGTTGTTCAAACAAAATTCGGAAATGCAACAAGAAAGGGTATGGCCACTTTGAAAATTCAAAAATGGGTCATGGACATGGTAATATTCTGATTAATTGTTAAGTTGACCCCTTCCATATTACATAGTAGCTGATATCATTCAATCCTCGTTTTAGGTCATCGATATGTTTGGGATTTATTCAACGTTGCTTTCACAAGAATTGGTGTACATACCAATAACTGCAAGTGTGAGCTTACCTTTTGTTTTCCGTATATTAATTGTAGATGGCAGAAGTGCAACCTTACATGTAATTATACTTATTTATCTGATTCAATGCAGCACCTTAATCCGAAACGAGACAACAAACTTGGTCGGAACTATATAAACATGTCATACATGCCAAAGGATGGAAAGGACGTTAAAGCTATAAGTTTCTTGATGCTTGATTTTTGTATAATGTTGTTGTTATAATTTTGTTGTTGCCAATGGATTATCTCACAAATTGTTTTTACGTCTACAGATGTTTATCCCTCTTATTCGTGATGATCATTGGTTCTTATGTGTGTGCGACCTGCAGACGGAGAAGACTTACTTACTGAACTCATTGCCTTTCAACAATCCTGAAGACGAAATGGAATTTGTAGCAGATGTGGTATGTTAATAAGACCACCTTATCTATAACACGTGTCAGATTCAGCGGTACCACTATATATGAGAGAAGCTATATCTGTCCCGATGCAAACAAACATGTAATTTTGCTTGATACTCTCTAGTAAACTCTTTTTGTCTACAATCATTTGTATTATTTATTTATTTGTATTGTAACGGGTTTGTTCAAAATGTTCGATAGGTTTAACTGTGGCGTTTATGTACTTACATGGTTAGAAGCTGGATGTAACAAGTCTTTGTGGACCCATAAAAATCACTGTAAGGTTTTAAATTATTCTTTGTACTTATCTCCTTTTTATAAATGTTGGTGGTCTTAGTAATAAAACAACATTCTCATCAATTCTGTCTTACTTATGTAGGACATTGTCGCATATAGGAAGAAGGTTGCATTAAAGGTGTTATGATGGCAAGAAAACATGAGGAAGGTAAACATGAGGAAGGTAATTACTGTTATTATTAGCTTTTTTTTGTTACCATCCCAATGATTTTCCGTTTCTTAATAATCATGGTCCAGGTTTCTAAATTAAATTATGTTTTATTGGTTTAAAAAGGTAATCATTCCTTTAATTACAGTCATGCCCTTGAGTTTACAGTTTAGGATCCCTATTTGGCCACTAGGTACATTATGATCGCTCCTTGGTACGTTTAGTTAGTGTTGTAGGTACGGTCCTTAATGTAATGAGCCATTTTGGATAGCATGGTGCTAAACTATTATTTGGGATACTGTATTGGATTCACCAGTTCCCCTTAGAAGGGTTCTTTTTTACCCTTCCATTTGGTTTAATGTTGATGTTAAATGGTTTACAGTTTCGGAACCTAATTGGCCACTCGGTACGTCGTAATTTGTTATAGCTACGTTTAATCCATTTGTAGGTATGTTTGTCATCAATATATAGTTTCTTGCTGGCTATTATATGTACTTCCCCTCCAGGGAAGGCTTTATTCACTTTTTTACCATAATAAAACTTTTATTTATGTCGTGCAGGTTTTTTAAACAAGTTCCTTGGAGGTAGGTCATCGCACTTTTCTTCAGCACATAAATCAGTCTACGTCGTCATCAACAATTGACTAATATCGTTTTCGGTATCTTGTGAGTCTCTCGTTGGGAAATTTGAAAGATTGGCCTATGTAGTTTGTTGTATCATCTGAAGGAATACTTTGCAAATTGTAGAAGCTTGCGAATGTATTAATGACTACTTAATATTCTTTAACGGAACACATACGTTGATTTCTGGATTTGGAACTCAGATAATGGGATATTAGTTCTTCATCTCTCTGTCTTCATGGTTGGTTTTTATTTATTTATGTGTATAGTAACGGGTTTGTTCAAAATGTTTGAAAGGTTTGACTACATTGTATTCTTGAAATATTAAAGCCGACCATTTAAAATTCAATTAGCAACTGATCATTCAAGAGGATTTAGAGCATATATTGTGCCTCAAAGGTCCATATTTTTTATTTCGTCGTAGCTTCAACAACACACGCTTACCTTCAAATGTTTCTAATTCAATAAAGCCAACTTAGAAACATGCACATCTGAACACGCCTAGACACACATTTCTGCCGTGTAGTTACGTTGTTTTACATTGTAATCTTGAAATATTAAACCGACCATTCAAAATTTAATTAGCAACTGATCATCCAATAGGATTTAGAGCATATATTGTGCCTCAAAGGTTCATATTTCAAAAGCCAAATTCTCATGTGTATGTTGTTTAGAAATTATGAAGATCGATACACAAACGAAGCCCTCTAGGTACACAAATTTTCCATCTATGTGCGAAACTTATTTAAAAATAGCAATAAAATAAAATAAAACAGTACGCGAATAAGTCATCATCCATCTTCATTCAGGTGCCTTCAAACTTATAAGCCTCCAACCTCTAATCCTCCAATCCTCCAAGTCTGAAAGAAGTACCAATTCCACCTCTAAAAAAATGAAAATAATAAAAAAAAAAAAAAAAAAAAGCAAAACATTTTAATAAATATAACTACCTTTTTGATATTTCATAATCTTCCCGGACAATTCCGACTATCATGGAATCCTAATTCGCCACAAGCTTTACATTTTCTACGTGGTTTCTTTTGTTCTTGTATAGCTTGATCCTTCTGGGAAACCAACCTTTTACCAGATCCCTTAGTCTTTGATTGGATAGGAGGTAACACAACCACCTCAGCCGGTATTTTGGTTCCTAAAAGTTTCTCAAGCTCAACGTTTTTTCTTTTTGTCTGATCAGATATATCGCTGCATTCACCATCAGATACATTGCTTTGCAAAATCAACTTGTCCTTAAAACCCTTGAGTAGGTCCATAAATTAATCTATGTACGCAGGTTTTTTTTTGTTAGGGTAACACACGAGTACAACTCGGACTATAACACACCAATCTTGTTTTTTCTAACGTCTACTGTATTGCAATGATCAATCAAATATCTAGGTACATTAGTAAGCGGCTAACTCATCGCATATTTGCTCCATCTGACTAGCAAATAATGATGAGGGATTTGTTCGAAACCCTGATCTTTCAATACATAGAGAGCATGACGACACATCATACCATGCCTCTCAAACGTTTTGCACGAGCAACTCAATTTTAGTTCTTCAGAACCATAACTAACATAAGAAACCCAGTCTTTTGCACGTTCAACAACAGATATGTTGCCGCTTGTAACATTACCCATAAACTTTACACCACATGTGAAGCAGGCAGCCTTCCATTCTTCCTGAAGTTCAGTAAAGATGGGTGTGGTGTAGAACTCGGAAGCATGTTTTTCCAAAGGATGGGGTGTTATCAGATTGGGGAAGGTGTTTTTTGAATCAACAATTAACTTGGACTGTTTCCATCGTTGTGCAACCATGACGCTCTCAAATGTCATCAGAAACTCCACGAGTGTTAAGTTTGGAATCGTGAAATTTCCGAAAATACTATTTTCCGACTTCGACCTAGAGGTAGTTCTCATTAACCCACCCATAAACAAACCTCTAAAATAAGCCGGGATCCAATACCTTCTCTTATTAAACATCTTACTCAGCCACTTATGTGCGGTTAAATCATATGCCGTCATGATTGAACCCCATCGTACCTCAAATTCAGATGGCTCAATGTCTTCATCCCAAACATATGAACATAGGTCTTTCATAAAATTTGTCCTTTGAAGATAGTAGCCCCGACTTTGTCAGGAACCTTTTTCATAATGTGCCACATGCAATATTGGTGTTGCGTTTTGTCACCAAAAACTTTCCGGACTCCTTTTTTTATACCTAAATCTTGGTCAGTAATTATGCAAACATGATACTTATCACTCATTGCTTTCAAAAACGAACGAAACAGCCAGGTAAAACCTTCTTCCGACTCATTTCTTAAAAGGCCAGCTCCAAAGGTAACACATTTTTTATGATGGTCTACCCCAGTAGAAGGTGCAAAAATCATCTTAAATATGTTCATGTTAAAGGTCGTGTCAAACGACGTCATATCACCAAAAAGGCTATAGTTTTTATTGATATAGGGTCGGCCCAAACAACTCTAGATAGAGGTCCGCTTTCATCAACCTCAAAATCAAAGAAGAATGAGGGACACATGGTTTTTTTTTTTGCATAAACTTTTCAATCATCATCTGAGCATCACACTCCTTGATAAATTTTTTCACATCTCTCCAGTAATTCTTAAAGTCCTATAATGACGCTACAATGTTGTTGTAACCTTTCACGTATTTCTTAAACATTCTGAAAGTCTGTACAGGACCTTTATTTACTTTCGAGTTGTCCACAATCATACTTTTATGTACGAAAGTTAGTTGCCTCGAATCTGACAAATGTAATGCCGTGGTTGGGGTAAAAAGAAGGTGTGCATGTCCCTCATGGAAGTCAACAATCACATAATGCCCGCCATCGTTTCTTTTAATAAAAAATCTCGCACGACACGAATTTCTAGTTTTTTGCCTTATTTTTACCTTTCTTTTGTTCGCGCTTTCTCCAGCCTTGAAACACAAACAATACTTAGTAATAACCACATCATCTACAACCCTTTGGTTTGATAGTCTCATTTTAAAGCCGGTATTGGCAACATATGTTTTGTAGAACTGTATTCCCTTTTTCAATTCATCAAAACTCATTCCCAGAGCAGGCCTCACATTGGGTGCACAAACAGGAATCATTTCCTTATAATTATGCCTGATGGGTGGTGTCGCCATAACTAGCACAATATTTGCAATAAAAAGAACATAATTACTAACGGTTTTAAAAATTAATGGCATGCATCATTTGTATTTCTAGGTACACCAATCCGGAACATACCATTGCCCTAGTTGTGACAACCCTCGCAATAGCGGAAATAAAACATAACAAGCATGCAATTTATATAGGGGAAGATACGATATTTTTGAAACTTTTTACATGCCAAAAGAAGAGTACGAGGAATGTCAAATAATTATAAGCTAAGGTATAACATACTACAAAGAGACGTAGTCTCTCAAAACGTTATCGAACATAAAAGTTGTTCAAACGTTATCGAACATACTCCAAGTCTCTTTGATCGGAATGAATCCGGCACTCTTGTTCAAACGATGAACAATAACCCAAACAACATTTTTACTTCCAACGGTTCTTGGCAAAGCCATGACAAAATCCATAGAAATAGATTCCCACTTCCATAGTGGAATATCCAAAGGTTGTAGCAATCCACCGGGCCTCTTGTGTTTGATTTTCACTTCTTGGCAAGTAAGACATCTTCCAACGTAGGACACAACATCACCTTTCAAATTCGGCCACCAAAATTGTAGCTTTAAGTCTTTATACATCTTATCATCTCCGGGGTAGATAGAGTAAGGAGAAAGGTGAGCTTCATCAAGAACTCGCTTTCTCAAGTCAAGAGCATTAGGTACGAACAAACGGTCATGTAGTCGAAGGACACCTTTGTCATCAATCTTGAAGTCTTTGGCTTTTCCTTCTAGAAGCTTGGCTTGAATGGAGTTTTGGGTAGGATCATCAACTTGGCTTTCGCGGATCTCGCGGAGAAGAATAGGTTCGGCAACCATGGCACCAACATAATCAAATTTCCGTTCCACAAAGATCGTCGGGTAGTACCCACATAACATTCAAGGCATGAGAAGATTTTCTACTAAGAGCATCGGCAACAACATTGGCCTTCCCTTCATGTTATAGCACTTCAAAATCATAGTCATTCACCAATTCCAACCATCTTCTTTGTCTGATATTCAACTCCTTTTGAGTAAATATGTACTTCAAACTCTTGTGATTGATAAATATGCGAAAATGAACACCAATAAGATAGTGTCTCCACACTTTCAAGGCATGAACCACGGCGGCTAATTCTTGATCGTGAGTAGGGTAGTTCACTTCATGAACTCTCAACTGTCTCGAGGCATAAGCAACCACTTTCCTAGTTTGCATAAAGACACACAACCCAATCCCATCTTGGAAGCATCACAATAGACATCAAAGTCTACATCATCTTCAGGTAAAGTCAACACCGGGGCGATAGTCAACCTTTTCTTTAACTCTTGAAAAGCGGCTTCACAAGCTTCATTCCATACGAACTTGGTCTCTTTCTTCAACAATTGAGTCATCGGTCTATCAAGCTTTGAGAAATCTTTGAGAAATCTACGGTAGTAACCAACTAAACCAAGAAAACTTCGGACTTCTCTAACATCGGTTGGACTCTTCCAATCAACCACAGCTTCAATTTTAGAAGGGTCTACCATCACACCTTCTTTAGAAATTACATGTCCAAGAAAGGACACCCTAGGTAACCAAAATTCATACTTGGAGAATTTGGCAAACCACCTTTGACGACGAAGGACACCCAAAATAGTCCTAAGATGAATAACATGCTCTTCTTCGGTCTTAGAGAACATAAGGATGTCGTCGATGAAAACCACTACACACTTATCAAGATACTCACTAAAAGTGCGGTTCATTTGATCCTTGAAAATAGCGGGAGCATTAGTCAAACCAAATGGCATCACCTTGAACTCAAAGTGACCATACCTTGTACTAAAAGTGGTCTTCGGTATATCGGCATCACGAACGGGAATTTGGTGGTATCCGGATCTCAAATCAGTCTTGGAAAAGTTAGAAGCACCCTTTAGTTGATCGAACAAATATTCAATTCTTGGCAAAGGATACTTGTTCTTGATTGTAATTCGGTTCAACTCACGGTAGTCAATACAAAGTCGCATGGAACCATCTTTATTCTTCACAAAGAGAACGGGAGCACCCCAAGGCGAGGCACTCGGTCGAATGAAACCTTTTTCAATCATATCATCAAGTTGCTTCCTTAACTCTTTCAACTCGGTTGGAGCCATGCGTTAAGGATCTTTAGCTATGGGTCCGGATCCGGGCACAAGATCAATGGAAAACTCAACATCACGCTCGGGAGGGATCCCGGGCAAGTCTTCGGGGAATAAATGAACAAAGTCACATACTATAGGTACATCTTCAATCTTTGGGAAGGAGGTAGTTGTAGAAGTCACAATACACAAGAATGCTTGGTGACCCTTTCTTACCATACTCACCAACTTCATTGCATAAATCAATTGCACACCCATTCGGGAATGAGATCCCTTATAGGTTATTCTTACTCCTAAATGACTCTTTAAATAAATCTATTGATCTCTACACTCGAATCTAGCATGGTACAACGCTAGCCAATCAATACCTAAGATTACATCAAACTCTCCTAGAGGAAACTAAAGGAGATTAGCGGGAAAGATGGTTCCCGCAATAGAGATTGGGACATTAGGGTAAAGAGTAGAACATGAGATAATTTCTCCGGATGGCATGGATATGGGGGTGTCCTCACTAGAAGTAGGCTCGATAGTTAACTTATCAATATAAGTTGAAGACACAAAAGACATAGATGCTCCGATATCAAATAGAATAAGACACGGTTGCTCTAAGATTGAGAACATACCCGTAATTATCTTCGGATGAGCATCGGCTTCGGCTCGGCTTAGAACATAGATAGATCCCTTGGGTTTGGCAATTGGAGGGGGCAACTTTCGATTGGGGCAATCATTATAACGGTGACCAGTCTTCTAGCAAAAGAAGCAAACATAAGGTCGGTTGAAGCATCCTACACCGGGGTGGCGTGGTTGTCTACAACGGTTACAAAAGCGACCTTGAGATTGAGCTTGAGCTTGAGCTTGAGGGGAGGCATAAGGCCTATGAGCCATATTAGAAGTAGCTCGGGGCGAGAAAGAAGCCCTTGCATTTGCATTTGGGGGAGGGTTGAATCTCCGCTTGTTGGCATAGGCATTGGAAGACGAGGGAATACACGACCTTTTTCCATAGAGATTTGGCCTAGGCGAGAAGGAAGGAGGGGGACTCTTCATCATTGCTTCATCCTTGATGGCCTTCATGGAGTTCTCGGCCCATAGTGCATCATCATACAATTGTCCAAAAAGAGGTAGAATTTCTCCTTACTTTGCTATGGAGCAAAGCACTAAACTTATTACGATAGTAAAAAGCTCAGTCTTCATCATCCTTGATGAGCCTTGGTGCAAAGTGAGCAAGCTTGTTGAATTGGGTGGTGAAATCTTGAGCCGTCAAGTCACCTTTCTTGAAATCAATGAATTCCTTGAGTCTTTGTTGTTTGAGCTCCTTAGGATAAAATCGGTCCTCAACAAGAGCCTTGAAACATTCCCAATTGAAATTGACTTCAAGAGTAGCGGTGGGATTAGTAATCGACCACCAATTGTCGGCTTCCCTTACAAGAAAGTGCTTAGCAATCCTCACTTTATCTTCTTCACGGACTTGGTACAAGTCGAATTGCATTTCCATCTCCCGAAACCACTCCGTGAGTTCGGTAGGGTTCGGTTCTCCACCATACGGCGTGATCTTGCTCCTAACAATTTGGCTAGACACCCAAGCATAGCCTCCTTGGTGATGGTCTTCTCTATGAGGCGGGGCTTGGTTACCTTGAGCATTGGCCGCATCTTGTTGATTCTTTAAGACATGAGTAAGAGCCTCTAGAATGACATTCTCTACGAGTCGAGGTCTAATCTTCTTCATAAGAGACAAAAACAAATCAAGGTTAATCTTAACACAGCATAAGCAAATAGACTACCAAGTAAAGTCCTTAATTTCTACCCATCTCTCGTTTATTATTTCAAGGTCAAGTAATTTATGTTTAGGGTTCACGTGTGTGCGTCGGGAGCGTCATAGGATCTGATACCAAGTGTGACAACCCTCGCAATAGCGGAAATAAAACATAACAAGCATGCAATTTATATAGCGGAAGATACGATATTTTTGAAACTTTTTACATGCCAAAAGAAGAGTACGAGGAATGTCAAATAATTACAAGCTAAAGTATAACATACTACCAAGAGATAAAGTCTCTCAAAACGTTATCGAACGTAAAAGTTGTTTAGCAAACTTGTTAAGAATCTTCGAATCCAACGCTCGCTAGCTCACACCCGAACCCAAAAACAAGCAAAATCCATCCAAGCAACCTGTTCATTCATGAAAACATGAACGCCATAGTAAGTGGGGAGTAACTCCGGGTTCTCCCAACCATATGATAAATAACATACATAAACAATAATAAACATGTAAAAGCATACATACATATATATATATATATATATATATATATATGTGTGTGTGTGTGTGTGTGTGTGTGTGTGTGTGTGTGTGTGTGTGTGTGTGTGTGTGTGTGTGTGTGTGTGTGTGTGTGAAGTACGAGAAGTATAAATAAACATTTCAATATATAAAGATATAGGCGTATCGAGTACAAAACTGTAAGCATCAGATTATAGACAAACTCGGGGAAGACACCCTTAGGCAACCATATACTCACTAGGGCTTACATCTCACCGTTAGTGGCATATACTTGATAAGATAGAGACTCGACATATAAACCACGCCAAGTCATCCAACGATCACAAATAATCAACATATAAACATCCATCCAAACATACGAATATAGTATCATAATCTCTCACGGTTAATGACACGCACTAGCACCATGTACATAGCAAGTATGATCAATACACGTCCACGGGATAAACATTTCCCTGAACCATACACGATAAACATTTTGTATATGTAGACTCATTTCCTCCTGGTAGGACGACGATAATAATCCGGTCCTAGTCTAAACCAGGCCAGACTCTCGGAATAAAAATGTTCCGATTCGACATGCGATACACATTTCGCATCCAAGACTCGGTCAAACACAGAAGCCGAGTAACCCAAATTCGGTCAACCTTCACGAAAGAGGCGGAAATAGCACAAGCATCATAATCAAGCGGTACGCTACATGCAATGACACCACCTTGCAAAGATACGACATTTGACGGCCGGGTCGATCAACGCATAGCATTCGCCTCCCAACAACGTCGTCATATCTCCACTAAAACATGCATACAAGCATTAGGGATATATTTCCTCGTTCCGAAATTCCAGTCTAACAAGCAAGGAGGTATAGCCGGGGAATGAGAGTTCATAGCACTTAACTATTAGTGCTCAAATCAAAGCATATGTAAAATTGACTCAAAAGGGGTCATATCAAAAACCGTCACAAAACATGCGATATAAGCGAGTGGGATATCATATATTCTAAGCATGAGTATTTAACGCTATTACGTAAATTTATACGACAAATGAACCGTACAAACTATTATAGGTAGTGTATAAGAAAAGAAATGAAGGTAAGATCACAGGGCGTGCCAGCTGGTCAAGGTGACTGGCCGCCGGCTACCCGGCTGGCATTTCAACAATAATCGAAAACCAACAAAAATACAGGGATGTCCCAGCCGGTCAAGGGGATCGGCAACCGGCCACCCGGTTAGGACCACATGCCAACCTAAGAAAAGAAGAAAAGTGAGGGGGGGTGTCCCAGCCTGTCGGCTGACCAGCGGCCGGTCGGCCGGCTGGGAATTACACAACACCAAAAATACACGAAATGCCAATTTCGTATTTGCCGCGTTCCCAGCCGGTCGGCCGACCGGCGGTCGGTCGGTCGGCCGGCTGGGACTACATACACACGAAAATCATCATACTTCACCAATAATCTTCAACAATTATCAATAACAATCATCAATTATCATCAACTATCAACAATCATCAACAATCCTTAACCAATACAAATTCTAACAATACTCAACTAATTCTAACCATATTCACTAATACTAAAACACATTAAATGCCTAACAATTGTCACTAGACATTTAGTAAACAACAATTAAAGAATTAAAACACGTATTGATATCAAGTAACCCTTTACCGTTACCTTTGTGCGTCTTCAATCGTCTTCCAACTCTTCCTCCACGAGGTAGTAATCTTTGTCGGGGTCTTGATGGTCTCCACCTACAAAAAGACAACAAAAGTTGAATATAATTCACCTTTGAGAAAGACAGATAAATTGAAAATGAGAAAGACGGTAATTTTATTGCCAAACAAGGTAGAGGACGATAAGAGGGGAAGATTATGATGAAAATTAAATGATTTGAGTGAGTAATGAACGAGTAGTGAGAAGTTTGAGTTGATTCAAAAATGGGGTTTTGGGTTTTGGTTACTTGGTGAGGAAAAAGGTGAGTGGAAAAAGAATGAGGGAGTTAGGGTTATAAGGTGGGTGAGTGGAAAAGTATGGGGAAAAAGCCCAAAAGCGGCTTAAGGCGTAACCCACACAGAATTTTGAGTAGAGTCCGAATACGAACTCGGATTTGCTAAATTAGACACCGGAAACTAAGTTCTAGACTAAATCTAAAATTACGCTAACTAGTATCCGTATAATATTTTTAAAATAAAATAGGGTACATTTGCGGGTGTTACACTAGTCATCATGTAATTTTAACATAAAACATACATATGAATCGACTCTAACATACGTATCGTCTGATGACTGATACGGACCAATAACAATTATATATACACAACCCGTTATTCCTAGATACACGAAAATTACTAAGATTGACTCAACATAAATAATTATTGAAGACCCAACAATCATAGCATTAGGTACACACAACAAATACGAAAAACAACAACGAACTGATCAATAACAAAAAATCAATCAACACAATCATAACCAGCATTCAGATACCTACCAATCAAATAAGAGACGATAAAATAACACACCTGTAATATTTATAGAAATAATCAACGATTATCAGATACATACCTAATTCGGAAGCCGATTTTTCGGTAATGGTTTCAGTAGATTGAACAATTGCATCAGTAGTTGATATCAAAGCATCAGAACTTTCAATCTCCATGATCCCTCTACTATCAACAAACAACAAATCAAACAAAGCAAATCAGTCTAATTCGATAGTCACAAATCAAATCAAACATGTAGTTACGCAAAATTCGAATAAAAATACATCACTTACATGCAATTAATTTCAAATTTTGGCTGATTGAGTAGTCGTTTTATGAATATCACAAGTGAATTAGGGTTTTTTTCTGAAGTTTAGAGAGAGAAAGAAGAGGTAGAGAGAGAAGTGAAAATTGGGTTGAATGTGTTGTAAGGTAGAGAGAGTAGTTTTATACGTTTCGTATTATTGGTATTCAGTTGTCATAGCCCATGGGTAACTCTAGCGCAAATATGTATACAATTTGGC
>JAIUZE010019967.1:0-15117 GCA_022085475.1 Heliosperma pusillum
TAGAGGGACTAGAAGTAGTTCCTATAGTTGTATATCCTATCCCATGATACTGGTAAAACAGTGGGAGCTACCTGTAGGCCAAGAGTCCTAAGTCTAGATTCAAAACTAGACACGTACTCAGAAAGTTTTATGTAATATGAGATTACGTAGACAAAAAGAAATAGCGATCAGAACGATGGGAGAGATGCAAGTATTGCTAATCCATTAGCTATGCTTTTGCAGGCTGAACATGATAGTCATGTCATTTCAATGGGATTGAAATATGCACCTGAATTGCTAGAGATTATGAGTTATGAAATTATTGATAACGTATCAATTTTTCCAAATATTAGATAATCGCATTCATTGTTAGAGTTTCATTAAAAACTCCTTATTTAGTTTGACTAAATTTTAATACTTTGTTTATCCGAATTGGTTGAAAGAAAGGTTGAACCCAATTCAAGTGAACATGATGAACTTAGTGTTTTGTCCCTAGTCACTCATTTGAGCTGACGTCTCGAAGTGACTAGATTGTAAGTCGATCGATGGTTGGTTCAGCACCATGGGGTCATGGAGATGACTGGTCGTTTACATAGACAGACTGTGGAGACACTCTGTCGGGCAGTGACCATAATAGAGTCCCTTATCAAAATTGTTGAAGCCTGGTCGTGGCGGGGATTTCTATTTTATTTCTATGAGTCGATTCTTTAGACTGGCGACCATTTACCTGAGTCGGTGTAGTTTCCGATTGACTTTGGTTTTTGTCCTAGGTCGTGCCGTGAAAGGAGGCCGATGGACATCTTCTGGGTCATGGTGATATGCATCATACAGTGTAAGATGGGTCAACAGGAATTGTCCACCCACGTTGGGTATTAACATCTTCGGGCCACTCGAGGAGTAGTAACTGGAAATGCGTGGCCACGCTCGGAAGAGATCTCTGGTAGATTTTCCGGTCAGACAGTTACTCTCCCAGATCGAGAAAACCACTATACTTATAATTTTAAATTGCAAGTGCGACCTGTAAGACACCTTGCAATGAGTGGGAGGATGTGACGCAAAAGAGACAAGAGAATCGGTAGCACACAACTTGTCGAGACAAGTGGGAGATATTGTTGGAGTAGAAGTCCTCCACAATAGTGTCGCTACATGCACAACTTGTATCGGACAAGTGGGAGATTGTTGGAGTAAGTGTCCTCCACAATAGTGCATTTATATAATAAATCTCATTTGAAATATACGTGGCATGATTAGTATATTTTGATACTCCACGTCAGTTGATTAACGTAAATCGGTAACGCTCGGCTGACTACGTTTGACAAGTGGCACATTATTGTCGTTTGACGGCGATGATCAACTGATCCCTTAAGGTCACACCTATAGGATGAAACCCAAACAGAAAACTAATTATATGTATACGATACAGTTTGATTAGTCCTTTACATATATATTTGATATATGTTTGGTTACGAGAGTTTTTATTGGGAATTGAGTTAGGAACTCATTTCACTTAAGTTTATTAGTCAATTATACGATAACTGACTGAATAAATTTTACGTCTTATTTTAATACGATTGAATAAGATTTAATTTAGTGATTAATAGTTAATTCATTAAATTAGTTGAGGTTATGCATATACTTTGAGGTAGAGGTGATTAGTTAATTATATTTACAAGGAGTTGTAAAATAAACTAACTAGGCATTGTGGGACCCATTATATATTGATATAATGATAAACTATCACTTAAAAGTTAAGTGTATATTATTTATTAATTTGAGTCATATAAATGTTATATGATCAAATTAACCCTTAATTATACAAGATAATTAAGCATATGATTATAAGTATTTGTGGGACAAATATCAAAAATCAAAATGGACCACATGACACTAGTGGGAGCCGAAATCATGTAGTGTATAACATGATGGTTGTTGGTTCTTGTATCACACTACAACATGTGATCATGTCATATTTATGACACATGATCATATTCTTATTCACTCCTACACTCAACTATTTTTCATGAGATTATTTTAAGCAAAATAAGAGGCCACTAGGGCTCTCTTTTGGCCGGACCATGTGTCCTTAAATGGACAATATTGTTGTTCATTTTACAACACAAGTTCATTCTTATTTTGCATGCTTATCACTCTAAAATCCTCATCTCTCTAAAAACTCTCAAACACTAATATTTTTCCTATTACTAGAGTAGTAATAAATCTAATATTAGTTCATATTATCACTTGTGGTTTCTAGTCAAAAACTAAGTGATTAGTTTGGGTTTAATCTTGGGTGCAACAAGAAGGAGACCTTCTACTTTGGAGGTTATTTTATGGAGGATCATCCACTAAATACATGCTCAAGAACAATAAGAAGGAGTTCTTATTGTGCCCCATATTGGCCGAAAATTTTCATTGTAAGGAAATTTCATCTTATCTTTATATTTATGCTTTTATATTTGCATGCATGATAACTAGATCCTAAATCATTAAGTTAAATTAATTTAATGAACTAATTAGAGGAGTCTAATTAGAGGTCTAGGACTTTCAAAATGAACCTAAAGCCCAACTTCAACATCAATTCTTTGTACATAATTAATCAACCGACTTAGTCTAATTTCACATGCTGGGTTAAACTAATGGATGCGCATTCGTGCATTTAACCTAAGGGTGTGCAAAATCAGGCCCGGAACTGAAAAAAATGGACCGGTCCGGAACTAAAAATTTCGGTCCATCATTTTTTTTAAGATTTCATTTTTCGGTCCAGGACCGGTGTTTCTGTTCCGGAAAGACTGAAATTCTTAGTATATGATTTTTTCCCATATAATTAGATTTTAATCATCCGGCCCAATGGACTGGAATTTTCGGACCGATATTTGAAAAGTGTGTATGTAATTACAAACCACTACAACCGGTCAGGTCCGGTCTTGACTCGGAATTTTTCCGGTTGGGTCCCATACTGAAACTTTTATAAACCGTTTGGTTTCTTATCTCAAATTTTGTCAATTCCGGTCCAAACCGATTCCGGTCCGGTCTAGGTTTGGAGCGGTGCACAACCCTCTCCATTATATCAACTTTCATACTTTATCGATCACGATTGATTAGTACAGATCGCTTGAGTGGGCGAAATTTGATGTTCGATTAAAGAGCTTCCCAA
The DNA here is from genome assembly GCA_022085475.1 of Heliosperma pusillum. Taxonomy (NCBI): domain Eukaryota; kingdom Viridiplantae; phylum Streptophyta; class Magnoliopsida; order Caryophyllales; family Caryophyllaceae; genus Heliosperma; species Heliosperma pusillum. The sequence continues at coordinate 3,134 of JAIUZE010019967.1, forward strand.
TACATACCATCACCCCTTACTCATAACTTTGGTTAGCAGATGCCCTGATCTTGGAAAACGAGAGTCATTCAAGACATTCGATGCTAAGGGGACGAGTCTTTATCTTTAGTATCTATGACAGCGCTGCTATGTGCTTCGTTTGAGCGAGATACAAAGTTTATTCGAACGGTTTCCAAGCACTCCATGTTTGCTTGGTAGCGAAACCTTTTAATCACAACAATTCTGCTCGTTGCGAGAACTTCATCGAAACGAAATAGACCGATCTAAAGCAATTTGGTCTTCAAAAAATATCTACGCACCAGCAAATAAAGCGTGGCTTTTAGACCGACATATGTCCATAAAACCCTTAGTTCTAATACATATATAAGCCTTAATTTCGGAATTTATACTTTTTTTTGCCTTCATAATTTTTTATACCTCTTCATTCTTTAAAAACTCAAAAACGGAGATCGTGAGGTATATTAGGTTAGTAGTCCCTTCGGGTATTTCTACTCTTCATTCAATCAAACTCGATTTTTCAAGATGTAAATTAGTCCATTTCAATCTAAGTTAGATTCATTCATTTTCTATTTAGATTTCTAAATCATTCTTGAGAATATACCATAACTCCTAATTTCTAGAAATTGATCGAAATCAGTTATTAGTATATCTAGGTTGATTGAATAGAGTAATTAGTGATTTTATGTAATTATTGATGGGTTGTATTTGGTGGATTTGTTGATGATTGATTTTGATTGTTCTATTTCTCGACTCTTGGAATTGCTTATTTAAATTTTAAATAGGGATAATTCCTTACTTATATTTGAGTTGTTTGGTATTAATTACTGATTGTATCATATTGTGTTGGTAACGGTTGATTGAAGGATAAAGTTACTAGTTTTGATGTTAGATGTTGTAAATATTAAACCTTGATTGGTAGTGTAGTGCGGGCAATTGAATCCAACCATAATGAGTAGTTTAGTATGCCGGACTTGTGCGTTGCAATGTGCTCCGTGCTATTACGGGAACTAATGAAAGAAGTTTATTCGGTGTTGACTGATCTCGAACGTCGCCTTGTTGTTCTCCTCTTAGAAATCCCGCCCTTTGAGGGATTTGTATTTGGAACTGGAGATATTGATATTGATATGATGGTATTGAGAGTTGAATGGAGAATAATGTTATGGATGTTTGTGATTGGTTTGTTTGATATGTATTCTTGTTAATGCTATTATTTCTGTTCGAGGATTGGTTGTTGATAATTTTAGTAATGATTATTTCTGCTCAATCTTTAGTAGACGTATTTGATTGAGATGTTATGTAGTTCACCCAAATCTTTTAAACTTGGTTGCCAGTGATGCCCCATTTTTATCTCTATTTGTTATTTAATAACACAGTAGTTTGGCAAAGTTTGTATGTCGTCATGAAAAGTTACCTGATAATGCATCTATCGTTCTTTAATCGTGAGTGATGATGTACACTTTGCCGAGTTACCAAGATGGTAGCATTGTAAAACCTTTATTTATCTTGAAAGGTCTAGTTAAGGCTTCTGGATAAATAAGAGTGTTTGTGTGCTACATAAAACCACACCGAAGACATAAGTTACCCTAATGCGATGAAAGAGAATTTGACTATAGCATTTAGTATAGTTTTTTTATTTTTCCAACAATGTAACATTACCATTAGTACGAGATAAACAAAATGTGTGTAGACATATCAAAGTAGAAGAACGTTAGAGTTTTCAACCAGAACTATCTTTGATTATTTCTTCCATTGAGGCAGTCTTTGAACTACAACCTGTAATTCTACCAAATGACCATTAGCAAATCCATATGAATCAATACAATTAACATGCTTTGCAAAAACTAACATTTCATTTTCCCAGTCTTATGATCATCCCTTATAGATAAAGGCAACAACCAAACAATATATGTGGCATGATATTGTTCAAAGTTCATTTTATTAGATAAATTAACAAATTTTTTTGTCACATAAAATGGGTTTTAAGTGAACTCTTTATGTATCGGTGAGATCATTGATAGTGAATTAAAATTGGATACCCCGGTCAATTCAATTTTTATTATTTTATTATCTTATATGATTATTATATATTTTTAATATATATAAGAAAATAAATTAGTTTTCGATGTATAAAACTAACGAAATAAAGAGAGAGAAAAAAATTAAGAGTGGCTATTCAATCAACGAATTCAAAATTAATGAATTTTTTTAATAAGTTTAATTTTTTTTTAAAAAGAAACAATATTAGCATAATATAATCATATTATTAATTACTGGTAATATCAAATACTCATGGTTCCAATTATGTAATTTAATTTCATGACAACTTAATGAGATAAATAATAATAATATAATAACACAAGATAATGCTCAGTAGAGTGTGAATAATTAAAAATATAATGAAAATGTCAATGAAAATCTTTTCTTTATAAAAGAGACGACAAAAAAAATACATAAATGTAAAATCATTTTGTTCAAAAACAATTTTTGGAAACACAAATTAGTAATCGTCTACCTAAATACTCTAATATAAAAAAACATAATATATTTAAAAAAGGAAAAAAACTAACTATTATTGGGCTCTGTTTGACAATGCATTTCAGGTATTTTTTTTCGTAGTTCTTTTAACAAAAATTCAGGTAGCTGCTTTTTTGTAAACTGAAGTAGCTTTTTATTTGCGCAAAGAAGCTACCTGAAATGAAATGCTACATATGGTAACATTTGAAATTTCAGATACTTAATTGATCAAATCTTCAACAAATAAAATCCTTAATTTCCATAATTCACAATCCCTAATTAATCAAATCTCCCAAAATCACCCAATTTCTTACTTATTTCCAACTATTTCATCCATACCCATTAGGGCAGAGTAAAATATCCGAGTATCCAATTTGATCATATACCCGATTCAAATCAAATTCAAAAAGTTGGACATCCGATCCGAAAAAGAGTTCAAATCGGATATCCGTATCTGAAAATTTCGGATATCGGATCACATACGGATATCAGATTAGAAAAATTCAGATATTCGATATTCGACAAATTTTGTTCAATACTCAAATTTTCAAAACTAAACCCTTATATAAAATGCTTTATTAGCCGTCATATATAACATTTTATACTCAATTCACAATCTCTCATCCCGCATCTTTTGTAGCTCTCAATTCTCGCACTTTCGTTCATCTTCCACCAACCAATTTCCTCCCTTCCATTATTTCGACTCTCTCAAGTTTTAATTGCTACCACCTAACCTCCACAATTGTTTACCACTTTTGTTTCTACTAGTACGACCACCTCACCTCCAACATCGACACTTCCATGATGTCAAATCAAGTTTGTCGGATCTACACAACCACCACGATGTCGGACCCAAGATGTCAGTTCCATCGCCGCCTCCGTCTCCGGTGACATAATCTGAATGCCACCATAGATAAAGGAGAGAAGCCTACCCAATAGGCTTATGCATGTTTATCTCTTTGATTTCCACTCTTTCACTTGTTTAATTTTGAACTTTTGATCATACTCGTGTAAATATTCATTTGTTTCAAGTTGTGATATATCCAGATCTGAAAAATGTCAACATTGAATGCAATGGTCTTATTTAGATTTTAGGCTATTTTTGAGTTTAGATGAGAAGATCAAATATCGGATATTCGAACCGATATTTTGGAGTATCTAAATCGGATATCCGATTCGAAAATTAGTTTTGGGTCGGATATTCGATCAATGCTCTGGCCTAACACCCATACATTATCTAAACTTAATTAACAATGAAAATTTAAATAATGAAACAACAAAAACAACAAGCTTTTCCTCATAACAATCACTTTAAGGGCACACTTCTCGTTTTGGTTTATCTAAGGTTAATTTTTTATATCCAATCATATTTAATGGGGAGATATATATTTTTTTCCACCCACATAAGGATATTGATGCAAGTATAACGAAGATTTACAAGCCAAGTGATGATGAAAGATTTATCTATTTGGGGGCATGTCATCATCTGAGTTTGAGACAGTCAACTAATTTGGTTATCAGTAATGACTTGTTACTTTGTTTGAATTTAGAAAATATTTTTTGTACCACCTTAGATAGCGTTCGATTATTTTTAGTTTAGGAAAATTTGGTCCTTTTTCAATGAGAAATAATTAATTTTGTGTTTTTCAAATTCAAATAGTGGTGAACCCATTTTTGATAGCTTAATATAGTTCAGATATGATTTTTCTTTAAGTAAACATGCATCAAATTCTAGTGGATATAAATAAGAATTAATAAGTGACAATTTCTTTTTGGTCTGCCACATTAAAGAAAATTAAAGTTTTGTGTTAAAATAAAATTGTTGGCACCTTTATTTCGGACTCAAATATTAAAAGGGAATATAGACAGACAAAAGAGAGACTAAATATCAAAACAATTTCAGGTGTCTTGTTATTAATATATGCGGGAGGTGTGCCATTTTATACTTCAAGTATTAATGGTTTAAATCATTATGTTAATTCTAGACCGAAATTAGACAAGGATATCTAATCTCATTTGTGGGAAGTTGTAAGTTATTTTGGTTTTTTTTCCAGTTATATTTGACTGAGATATACTTCACAGTCTAGGATTAATTATGTTATATTTGATCAGAAGTGTAAATACTTTGACAAAATTACAATTAAGGATAACAATGTCAAAGTTAATTTAAAGAATTTTTAGAGGTGTTTTATCATGTATTTGATATTATTAGACCATACGAGTATTCTTAATAGGATTATTTCATAGGAATAATACATTATGTTGGTGTCCAACTTATATCAATCCATCCTTCATATTAACTCACAATAATACTAATTATCACACAAATTTCCTAGTTTGCACTTAACCAATTAAGGGACCTGCTAATCCCGGTTCCTCTTTTTTAATCTTATATCTCGCTGTCTTTTTCATCTTCATTTCATCTTCTTCTTCTTCTTCTTCATTATGCTCCTTGATGTTTCTTCCTCCATTGCTGCAAGTTCATCTTCTTTTTAAACCTTCTTTATTTTTTCTTTAAACAAGCTTCTCACATCTCACCTTCATCTCCAGCCACCACCATACCCACAACCCACCAACCACCGCACCAACCTGACGCCGCTGTGAACTCCAACAAATGACCGACTATGCACACCAACCACCACCGCACATACAACTAATACCCACTACTACCAACTATGCACACCAGCCACCACATGTTGGAGTAGGTGTCCTCCACAATAGTGCGCCACATAATAAATCTCATTAAGGAATATAATTGAGATATTAATTGACTATATATATATGATTAGTCAGTTGATTAACGTAAATCAATAACGGTTGGCTGACTAGAGTTTGACGTTATTGTCGTATGACGGCGGTGATCAACTGATCCCTTTCGGTCACACCTATAGGATGAAATCCAAATAGTAACTAATTATTTGTATATGATACAGTTAATTAGTACATTACATATATTCGATATGTACGAGAGTTAATTGTTATAAATGGAGTTAAGAACTCACAATTCGATTAAGTTTTTATTTTTCAATTATGCGATGATTGACTAATAAATTTATATCTTATTTTATGATTAAATAGATTTAACTTAATAATTAATCGTTAAATTACTAAATTAGTTGAGGTTTTGAGATAGAGGTAATTAGTTATTATATTTACAAGGAGTTGTAAAATAAATTAACAAGAGTTGTGGGGCCCATTATATATTGATATAATGGTAAAATATTACTTAAAATGTTAAGTACATATTATTTATTTAATTGAGTTATATAATTGTTATATGATCAAATTAACACTTAATTATACAAGATAATTAAGCATATGATTAATAAGTATTTGTGGGACAAATATCAAAAATCAAAATAGACCAAATAAGGCCTCACATGGCCGGTCAAGTAGTAGTGGTGAGGTGATGATGGTTGCTTTTGTTCATGCTCACAAGTCACATGTGATTATGACATGAATAGTAACATAAAATCATTTCTCTCAACACTACACTCTACCACTTTGCATGTGAATTAAAATAAGAAAAATAAGTCCCTTGTGAGGCTTACCATGACCGGCCATATTGCCTATAAAAGGGCAATATGGTTGTTCATTTTTGTTGTTCATTCTTGCTTATTTTCTCATACATCTCTCAAAAACTCATCTTCTCACTAAAACTCTCATAATACTAATATTTACTAAGTATTACTAGTATAGTAATATATACTAATATTAGTAGCATAATATCTATCTTATTATCTAGTTAATAATAAGAATAAATTATTTGGTATCATCTTGGTGCAACTTGAAGGAGGTCTTCTAATTTGGAGATTGTTCTTGTTCATCCATATTTATAGCTCAAGAACAACAAGAAGGAGTTATTGTTGTGCCCATTTAATTTCCATTTCAATGTGAGGAAATTTCTTCTTTTATATAAATGTCTTTATATTTGCATGCATGTTACATAGATCATTAAATACTAAATTAACAAGTAATTTAGTAACTAATTAGAGGATTCTAATTAAGGTCTATGGACTTTCATGTGGTATCAGAGCTAGCTTGTAGCATGCATGTTCATTTTGGACAATTTTTATTAAAGTTATAAGATAACTAATAAATCAAAAAATTTGAGTTAAAATATGATTCTGATGAAATTTTTTGGTGCATGTATACCTACAGACTTCAAAATGTTTGTGGTCAAATTTCGTGATTTTAGGGATTAATTTGCTATTTATTTTGTTTTTTTGGCTTTTAAACCGAGTTAACATGCATTTTATGAGTTAAAAGTTAACTAAAAAAATAGTTTCATGTTGATTCTGGCCATGAAATTTTAATATGATCTCACATACATGTCTTACATATTGTATGTAAAATTTCGTGACTTCTAATTAAGTATTTGATGTTTATTGATATTTATACGATAAAAGTCGATAATATGAGATTATAATGTTCATAAAAATTGAAACGTCCTTTTCTGGTCATGAACATCTTTTGTACATTTTAAATTCTGATGTTGATCATCTTGGTGAAATTTCATACTTTGTTTCACTGTTTTACTATATTTAATGATTTTTATTTGATAAAACCATTAAATACAAAGTTATTTGTTCATAAAATTAATTTAAATTTTTGAGCAAATGTTTTTATATTTTTGGAGTTCCTGGAAATGTTCCAAAATGTAAAAAAATTTTAGTTTCAAATTTTTATGATGTTTATATTTTATTTTGGGTTTATTTCATAATTGTTATGATTAAACCGTTATATTTAGCAAATGAAATCAAATCGATCTAATTATTGACCAAAAAAATTAGTAGGGACTAATTTTGAGTTCTAAAACAGTTTAGTTAATTAGTTTGGATTTAAATGAGATTTAAATGTTGATATTGATTTTTAATGGTTAAAAATCAATAAATCCCGTAAAATCGAGCTACAATGAGCATGAATGTGTTTAGGGCGATTTTGGCATGATTTTTGCAGCAATTTATTTTATTTATGGTTGAATGAATGAATGTCATTTATTTAATAATTTATGCAAATTTTGTACCTAGTATGGCCTAGTTATTGTTTATTCGTTATTACCCGTAATGTAAGGGAATAATGGTTTGGTTGTAATTTTATTGCGATCTCGTATCTCCGGTTTGTAATAATTAATAATTTCATTTTATAGAATAAATGTATAATAGGAATTTGTATATTTGTATATTTGTAATTATCTTTATGAAGACCGGTGACTCCCTCAAGACGGTGCCATTTTTGGAAGGCGTTCCAAGTGAAGAGGCAAGGGACCAAGAAGTTGGTTTCTGAATTTGTAATTATCTAGTTAATTTGATTAGCTAGGTGGCCATACTAGGATTTTATTGTTGCTTTGTTGCTTGCTTTATTTCCGCTCATGCCAAAATCGTCACACATGCATTTTATTTTCCGTTATTGTCACTTCAACGTTATTGACAATTCACCGACTTAGTTCACTTAAAGGGAATAAATAACTAAATTGACAAGATCTCTCACATATTTAAAAAATTGAGATTAGCCTTACCATTTAGTAACACCTATGAATCACGTGTTCATTAGGGCTACGACGCTCGTGGGTCCCTTTTTACCTCGGGTAAGTAGGGTGATACGATCACAAGCTAAAATTGGATTGGACTCAACGAGATAAGCGTTATCTTGGGACTAGGAGATGAATTTAGTTGAAATCCGTCAACCAAGAGTTCTAAAGGGTAGAATTAGTCAAGTAATGACTTACCATTTTTAGATAAAGGTAGCATACGCTGACTATTTTTATTTAAAGATGGGTCTTGGAATCATTTATATAATTTAGTGAGAGGTCATTATATAAATGCTAAACTTGTTAGAATGATTTTCAAGTAAATTAACAATGAATGTTTATATATTTCTTTTTGTTGTAGTAACTATATTCGCACAATGTCAACTTCATCAAACAACGCAACCTTGGGTAAGGACTCATGGTTGAGATCCGTCATGGACAAGTGTGTCCTAAAAGATGACGGTAGTAACTTCGTTGAATGGGAATCAACGATCAAGAGCGCCGCGATATCCGATAACGTGCTTCGCTACTTGGTCGAAGAACCCCCCACCGAATCCGCGCCAAGATCGTCCGCGGTGGTTCGGGCCGAATATGACCTTTATTTGAAGGTTGCTAATGACGTCAAGAATGTCTTGATTTGGTCAATCTCACCCAAACTCAAACTCCAATTGATATCTCTCAATGCATATGCGATATTCACGAGGTTAACGTCAATGTTTTCGCAAGCCCCTCAAATTCTCCAATATGAGGCGGCTACGAAATTCTTTGACACTAACCTTCAAAGGGGCCAAAAAGTTGGCCCACACGTGCTCAAAATGGTTGAGCACACGGACACCTTAGAGCGTCTAGGGTGCAAAATTCCGAAGCAATTAGTGGTGGGTAAAATCCTTCTTTCACTCACACCAAAGTTCACCCAATTTAGGGTGAACTATAACATGAATGGCATGGAAAAGAGTTTCCATGAACTCCATGCACTCCTCATCCAAGCGGAGAGGGACATGGAAGCTAGTGGGAGTGAACCCAAGGACGTTCTTTCAATGAAATTGAAGAACAGGAGCCTTGGGGTAAAGAAGGACAAAGGAAAGGGTAAGACTCTTTTCAAGAAAATCGGCAAGGGAAAGGGCAAGGTCTTTTTTAAGCCCAAGCCCAAAGTCAACAAACACGCGAAGACGGATTGCTATTATTGTAATGGCAAAGGGCATTGAAAACGCAATTGCCCCAAATACTTGAAAGACAAGAAGGACGGTTGTGCGACAACGTCAGGTAAAATTCTTTCATCACTCTATATGATAGATATTAACTTTGCTAGTACATATTCTTGGGTATTTGATACCGGTTGTGGTTCTCACCTTTGTAATCATGTACAGGGGCTGAAGGACGCGCAAGCACTAGCCAAGGGTGACGTGGACCTGCGCATGGGAAATGGCGCTAAGGTAGCCGCAGTTTCCGTGGGCACCTACGTTCTTCTTTTGCCTAATGGTTTAGAGTTGTATTTACATAATTGCTATTATGTACCAACTCTTACCAAGAACATTATCTCCATTTCCGTGTTAGACATGGAAGGTTTTTCATTTTGTATTAAGAACAGTCGTTGTACTTTTTCATTTAATGAAATGGTTTATGGCGAGGCCATTTCTATTGGTGGTATTTATGTTCTAGATATTGCAAAAGAGGTCTATCATGTAGAAAACAAGAAGCTCAAAACAGGTGAACCTAATCAATCATACCTTTGGCATTGTCGTTTAGGGCACATAAACGAACGACGCATAAAGAGACTTGTTTCATCTAAAGTACTCAAACCATTCGATTACGAATCTTATGGTATATGAGATTCTTGTCTACTAGGCAAGATGACTCGTGCTCCTTTTACGGGAAAAGGGACACGAGCAAGTGAAGTATTAGGCCTTATACATACGGATGTGTGCGGTCTAATGACTATCCAAGATAGAGGTGGTTATCACTACTTCATTACTTTTACCGACGACTTGAGTAGATATGGATATGTCTACTTGATGAGGCATAAAAGTGATGCTTTTGAAAAATTCAGAGAATTTCAAAATGAAGTAGAAAACCAATTGAATAAAAAGATTAAAGCCCTACAATCCGATCGTGGTGGTGAATACTTGAACAATGAATTTGATTCACACCTAAAAGATTGTGGTATAGTATCACAATGGACTCCTCCTGGGACACCTCATTTAAATAGTGTATCCGAAAGGGGAAATCGAACTTTATTAGATATGGTTCGATCTATGATAAGTCTGACAGAGCTTCCTGATTATTTTTGGGGTTTTGCTATCTTATCTGCAATATTTTCACTAAATCGAAGCCCGACAAAAGCGGCAAACAAGACTCCATATGAGATATGGACAGGGAAAGTCCCTTATTTGTCGTTTATGAGAATTTGGGGATGCGAGGCTTTTGTTAAGAATAAGTCTGACGATAAACTCGCACCCAAATCTGACAAATGTCTGTTTGTAGGATATCCAAAGGAATCACGTGCTTATTACTTCTACAATAAACACGAGGACAAAGTGTTTGTGTCTCGTGATGCAGTCTTTTTTGAAAATGATTTTATTTCTAAAAGACAGAGTGGGAGAAAATTTGAACTTGATGAAGTCCAAGAGCCACAAACCGAAAAGGACGACGAGGAAAACGTTCCCTCTTTGTCTGACACGGTCATTATTCCTTCGGAACCTAGGAGGTCAAGCATAATTAGTCATCAAACTGATAGATACCTTGGTATTATAGAGGAAGGTGATGACTATAATGTGTTACTTTTTGAAAGTAACGAACCTACTACCTACAAAGCAGCCATTTCTAGTCCCGACTCAAAGCTATGGCTAGGAGCCATGTAATCCGAAATAGATTCTATGTACGACAATCAAGTATGGGACTTGGTTGATTTACCTAAGCAGGTAAGACCTCTTCAGTGTAAGTGGATCTATAAGATCAAAAGTGGCATAGATAAACATAATGATGTTTACAAAGCTAGATTGGTGGCAAAAGGTTTCACCCAAGTTCATGGTCTTCACTATGACGAAACCTTCGCCCAGTCGCCATGCTTCGATCCATAAGGATTATCTTAGCGGTTGCCGCATTTCATAATTATGAGATTTGGCAAATAGATGTCAAAACCGCCTTCTTGAATGGGATTCTAGAAGAGGAAGTGTACATGACACAACCTGAAGGTTTTGTGGATCCATCAAACCTTAAGAAGGTATGCAAACTTATGAGATCCATCTATGGTCTTAAACAAGCATCCAGTAGTTGGAATCATCATTTCGATCATGTAATTAAACAAAATGATTTCACTCGAAGTGTCGAGGAACCGTGTTTATACATGAAGTTTAGTGGGAGTAAATTAACTTTTCTAATTTTGTATGTAGATGACATACTGCTCATTGGGAATGATATTCCAATGCTCACTTCTGTAAAGGAGTGGCTAGGGATTCATTTCCAAATGAAAGACTTAGGAGAGGCCCAGCGCATCTTAGGTATCCGGATCTATAGGGATAGATCTAAAAGGATACTAGCATTAAGTCAGAACTTATATTGATGAAAATTCTTGATCGTTCAACATGAAAGACTCCTAAGAGAGGCTTTCTTCCTATGGGAATTGGATCCCTTGAGCAAGTCAGAGTGCCCTAACCAAACCCCGAGGAGATTGAACGCATGAAATTGATCCACTTAAAGCATCTGCTGTGGATCAATCATGTATGCTATGAATGTGCACTCGTCGCGATGGTTGGTTGCATATCTTTGAGCATGACATCCGTTCCCAAGCAAATCCAGGTGAAGTCACTGGATAGCCGTAAGAACCTCCTTAAGACTGAGAAGGACCAAGGATTCGTTCTTAGTGTTGGGAGCTAGACTGAGTTACGTTTTAAAAGGTTACACAGATGCCAGTTTCCAAACTGATAGGGATGATATAAAATCC